>JBBPCX010033013.1:0-15957 GCA_037974365.1 Hydrocynus forskahlii | reverse complement strand
GGGGGGTTGTGGTGTGGGGGTCTGCTTTAAAGCTCCCCTCTATACATCCATCTTCAGCTCTAGCACTTCAGCTACTTATTTGTACATTATGTGCATGTTACATGTACCTTACACAAAAAGCAATCTAACTAAAATGTCATGTAGTAAAGCAATAAGTCATGCTTAATATGCATGTTCATAAACATGACACAAAACTGAATCCCAAATGGCTTGTCGTTAGACATTTAATGCCGAAGTCCCTGTTTACAAGATCAGTATGCAGGAAGTGAAGAGACATTTGGCATTCAGTCCATGTAAGAGGTAACAAAAACAAAAGATAATTAATAATAAACAGCTCTTGGCTGTTATTAATAGAGCAAGAGAGACAGTGCTGCAGTGAATTCTGATCTGAGCGTTCTCTTTAAAGTCACACAGCCAGGAATCACATGTACACAATATGGACAAAAGTATTGGGACACACCTGTTTTTTAGGGTTGGGGCTAGGCCCCTTCCGTCCAGTGAAGGACAATCAGCATGCCACGACATTATGGACAACGCCAGCTTCCAGCTTTGTGGACACAGTTTGGGGAAGAACCTTTTCTATTCCAGCATGACTGTGATCCAGAACACAAAGCAAACTCCATAAAGACATGGTTGGATGAGTTCAGTGTGGAAGAACTTGACTAACAGCACAGAGCCCTGACCTCAACCCATCCAACACCTTTGGGATGAACTGGAAAGGAGATTGTGAGCCAGGACTTCTCATCCAACATCAGTGCCTGACCTCATAAATGTTCTACAGAATGAATGGGCACAAATTCCCACAGAAACTCCAAAATCTTGTGGAAAGCCTTCCAAGAAGAGTGAAAGCTGTTATAGCTGCCAAGGGGGAACTCCATATTAAATACTACGTATTTGAATGCAATAATATTTAAGTCCCTGTTTGTGTAATGGTCTGACACCCCAACAGATAATTGTCCATATAGTGTATATCTGATTTTGGACCACATATGGAATTGTTTTAGATCAGATTTGAAAATATCAGATTTGTGTCTTCACTCCACTCTGTCAGATCAGTCATAAAAATCAGACTTGTAGTCAGATATATAAGAGGCTTGTGTATTCCAATTGGTATTTGTGACTATTTTGTTGAAGTCAGCCAAAACAAAAATAAATGCTAACTTTCACAAAGTCCCCTAAAGGCTAAAGGGCCTGAGTCACACCTAAGCCTGGCGAAGGTTCCAGAGAGTGTGTAAGCTGAGGTAAAGTGTTGAGGCAGAGGGTGAAGGGAGGAGACTGCGACAGAGTAAGACATGCAGCATTACCCCCACTCTACAACTCACTGACCCACCACAAATTGAATCACATAGCATTCCTCTCTCACTTCTTTCTCTCTCTCACTCTTTCAGCACTTGTACACCTCACTCTCCTTCAGACATATGCACAGAAATACCATTTCAATCCCCAGTGTGGCCTCCAGTCCCTTGAGCATTGTTAATGAAAGATATTTGCAAATTAATCCACACCTATTGAAGGGCTGAGATGAATAGGAAGAAAACACCATTCTTTTTTGGAACTTAATTTCACACCGCGTAAAGCACATTTTTTTTACAAGGAGTTTTAAGAGAACACCCTCAAACCACAGAACACCTGGGATTACTGAAAATTATTGAAAAGTCTTCCTCCGTTTTATGTCACGTCATCAGATTCCTCCAAAATGATTAAAGCAGTGCTTAAAGAATATTTCTCGGGGCTCAGGGCTGCGTACTTAGTCCGCTACTGTTCACTCTGATGACCCACGACTGCACTGCCAAGTAAAGCCATTAGGTTTGCTAATGACACACCATCAGGTTTGCTAATGACATGACTGTGGTGGCGTACAGAGAAGAGGTTTCAGCAGCTGCCTGTCTAGTGGAGTGAGAACAATCCATCTCGGAATGTGGACAAAACTAAAGTAACGCTCATCGACTTCAAAAAAACTCACTCCGGCCACACAGCACTCAGCATCAACACGTCTCAGACGACCACAACTGCACCGCCAGCACCTCCTCCTTCACCAAAATGGCACAACCGTGTTTTCTTAAGACCTCCCTTTCAAACCCTCCCAGGGTTCTACGGGGGCACCATAGAGAGCATCCTGACAGCTGCATCTCTGTTTGGTCCCGCAGTTCCAGCGCTACAGACCAAAAGAGGCAGCAATGGATTGTTAAAACAGCTGGAAACATCATCAGGGGATCTCTCCACTCACTGCGGGACATCTTCCATCCAAGTGCTGCATCAGACAGGGCTCCTGCAGTGCATGCAAGTCCTCACACCACTCACACAAACTCTTCACACTGCTCCCATCTGGCAAACGCTATCGCAGTATTAAAGCCAGATCGGCCAGACTGTATGGAAGCTTTTTGTGTACATTTATGTCTGTTTGTCTAGTTAAATAAGTCCAAATCAACACAAAAAAACCCCAAAATGAATCAAAACATTGCCATTTATAGTCTTTCTTCTCAAATGGCTTAACTCCCAAATATCTGTCTAAGTGTCTCAAGAGATTCCAATTTTCGTCCATGGTGGTGCCACAACCATTTGCGAGGGGTCTGTGCTTTCTGGGTGGGTAGGGCAGAGGACAGCAATGGAAGGTGAGGGAGGACCAGAGAGAGAGAAGACGGTTATGCTGAGTGAAGGAGGAGAGAGAGGACCACGCTACCCACCAAGCTAGAGAGAGAGAGGACAGTTATACTGAGTGGGGGGGAGGACCACCCTACCCACCCAAAGAGAGAGAGAGAGAGAGAGAAAGAGAGGACAGTTATACAGAGTGGAGGAGGAGAGAGAGGACCACCCTACCCACTGAGAGAGAGAGAGAGAGAGAGACAGGGAGAGAGGACAGTTATGCTATCCACCCACCCAGAGAGAGAAATATTATAGAGCTATGCTCTCTTGGACTCCTGGACATGGATGCATTGCTGAGGACTGTACTTGCAACCTCTTCATGATAGGGCCAGTGCTTTGCACATTTTAAAATTACATTTAGTAATGAAAAATTAATTACATTAAGGCAATTACCTCATTTTTTCATCTAAAGCCCGATTCAGATGGGATTAAATTTACATGGGGTAATTTTTGCTCTGCTGATTTTATTTCTGCGCAGATTAGTCATGTCAGTGTTTTTCTCCCTCCTCCCCCGAGAAAATTACAGGCTAAATTAGCAGCTTTTTTTTCAGGGTGGCACAGCTAATTTTAGAGCCCTGTGAATTTCCAGGCAGATGTCGCGTCACGTTAGGAAAAAGAAAAGTTTGCCATATTTAGTCTCCCAGCTCCTCCATATTTAACACTTCCTAAATCTCAAAACAATGGACACTTAGAGGAGTTTATGAACCGGTCACATGGTCTGGGTGGTAGAGCTTCATCTCCATCCTCTCTACACGGAGCCTCAGCAGAAGTAGAAAGAAAATGAAGTCAGTCAGAAAGGCGAAACCCCACAGGCTGATTAAAGTGATCAGTATAACAGCGGCTACAGCTATAAAGCATAACTTTATACTCGCAAAATCATCAACTTCTAGTTTTCTGTGATCATATGACCACATGTGAGGCAAACATCTGATCTTGTACAAAGAAACAACCCAAAAGTGGAACTCACTTGTCCTGTAGTTTTATTGCTGAGAAGACAAAAAAGTTACAGATGTCCCTGTGATATGAGAGCGAGAGACAGAGAGCAAGAGAGAGAGAGAGAGAGAGAGAGAGAGTGGGAGAGAATTAATACACTCCATTAAAAATCGTTCATTACATAACACCCCTGATCCGGACCCAAGCCCAATAATTGGTCCTGGTCCTTTGGGCTCAGTAAAAAAATCTAGCAACCCAATATTTCTTGTAACATTTGAGATGAGTTGTCCTCTTAAAAAAATGGACAAATTGACATGATGCTGGATTTACACTTCTTCTCCATCCGTCCAGCCCAGCATCTGCAAGGAGGAGAATGGAAGAATGCAAGGAGGAAGAAGGAGAAGGGAAAGAAAGAGGGATGGAGTCCAGCAGCTCTGAAGGATATGAAGCAGCAATCAGTCACTTTTCACCTTTTCACCACACAGTGATTGTGCTGGATGGAAAGAGGCAGGGAGGCGAACGTATAAATCACAGCACTGAACACATCTACAGGGCAGGGGCATGTGTGTGTGTGTGTGTGTGTGTGTGGTGTGATGAAGTGCACTAATTAAGACCTTGCTCTGTGGGAGGTTTTCATGTGTCTTCATGACCGATGGAAGGGACCAGTTTGAAAATGTTTTCGCTGTCTAACTGCGCACCCATGTGTGTGTGTTAGGGATAACTGAAGGACCCATATACTACATTTATTTTTCCCCTATCTGTCCACGTATAACATTTGTGTGTTTTTATTCACCAAAAAAAAATCATAATTCATTTCTACATGATATTCCAGCCTCTTTTTAATCCTTTTTAATGACCTCTGTCCTGACTGATTCATTCAAAAAGCAGTCCAGGCTGAAACATTCCTTATAACTTCAGCACCAATGGGCTGGGCTCCGCTCCTCGAGGCTCATCTGCTTGGCTTCCATATATAGACTGAATGAGTAGAACTAAGTGTAACTTTTACAATGTTTACACAATACATTAAACTATATATAAATGTGTAATATTTTAAAGCAGAGTATTCCATAAAATAGGTCCTTGAGGCCATTTCAGCAAACTGATTTTGACGCACTTAAGGTTTAACTCCATCCATCTTCTACCCCTTTGTCCCGCACTCTCTCTCCCTGTTTATTCATCTCTGGCCCTCTTTATCTCTCTCTCTCCCTCTCTGTGTAGGTGAATGTGAGTGGATCTCTCTCTCTCTCTCTCTCTCTCTCTCTCTCTTTTTCTCTCTCTCCCCCCTTTATCTCTCCCTCTTTATCTCTCTCTCCCTCTCTGTGCAGGTGAGTGGACCTCTCTCTCTCTCTCTCTCTCTCTCTTTCTCTCTCTCTCTCTCCCTCTCTGTGCAGGTGAGTGGACCTCTCTCTCTCTCTCTTTCTCTCTCTCTCTCCCTCTCTGTGCAGGTGAGTGTGAGTGGATCTCTTTTTATCTCTCTCTCTCTCCCTCTTTATCTCTCTCTCCCTCTTTATCTCTCTCTCCTTCTTTATCTCTCTCTCCTCCTCTTTGTCTCTCTCTCTCTCTCTGTAGGTGAATGTGAGTGGATCTCTCTCTCCCTCTCTCTCTCTCGTTCTCTCTCTTTATCGCTCTCTCTCCCTCTCTCCCTCCTTATCGCTCTCTCTCTCTCTCTCTCTCTCTCTCTCTCTCTCCCTCGTTATCTCTCTCTCTCCCTCTCTGTGCAGGTGAGTGAGTGGCTGGCATCTTGCCATATTTTTTGTGTTTGTGTGATTTTGTTTTGGTTTGTTCCTGCAGAGTGTGTGTGTGTGAGTGTGAGTGTGTGTGTGTGTGTGTGTGTGTGTGTTTTGAGAGTGTGTGCAGGGTCGGGACAGTGAGAGGGTGGGGAGCAGGGTGAGTGTGGAGAAGTGCTGGCTGGCGGAGGGGAGCAGGTCGACAGGGCAGCTGAAGTTTAAATTGAGGACGAGTCTGTTTGGAAAGTTCCTCGTAAAAGGAAAAAACTAGGTTGGGAAAGGGGATTGAAAAAGAAGTTGGGACACTGGATGAAGCTGAATCTGCCAGAGAGGGCTCTCTCTGGGACTCAGGCTGGTCTCTGTGCTCACAGGACAAGAACATGCCTCCTCTGTACACTGTGAGGAGACAGGAGATCAGGACATTCCTACAGGTCACTAAAGGGCATTCGGGTTGAGGAGCATTTCCCAGACAGCCTAGCGTTTATTCATAACAGACATTTTAGTACAGGGCTACACTGTATGGACAAAAATATAGAGACACTTGACCATTACACCAACAGGAACTTTAACGACATTGCATTCAAATACATAAACTTTAATGTGGAGTTGGTCCCCCTTTGCAGCTATAACAGCTAACACTCTAATTGGAATTTTAGAGTTTCTGCGGGAATTTGTGCCCATTCATTCTGTAGCGCATTTATGAGGTCCGGCACTGATGTTGGGTGAGAAGGTCTGGCTCACAATCTCCATTCCAGTTCATCCCAAAGGTGTTGGATGGGGTTGAGGTCAGGACTCTGTGTGAGCCACACTGAACTCCTCTAACCATGTCTTTATTATGGAGCTCGATTTGTGCACTGGGGCACAGTCATGCTGGAAAAGAAAAGGTTCTTCCCCCAAACTGTGTCACCAAAGTTGGAAGCATTGCGTTGTCCAAAATGTCTTGGTCTGCTGAAGTATTAAGATTGTCCTTCACTGGACGTAAGGAGCCTAGCCCAAACCCTGAAAAACAGATTGTCCCAATACGTTTGGCCATATTGTGTGTATTCTGGTCTGGAGATTTTCCATTTGAAGGAAATTCTAAGTAAATAGTAAAGCTTGTAATAAGGATGACCCTAATTTTTTTTTTCCTGAATTTGACTGGCCTTAAGCAAACGAACAGGGATGCTAGTAAGACTGCTGGCCGGACTAAGGAGTGAGAAGGGCTTGCTCTTCTTTTTTTCGCCAAATATTGTATGTCTTATTCATACACGATGGATGACACAGTACACATAGGCTCATTCTACAGTTAATGCACTCTCACTGGTAAGGCAGGATCATTTTTATGGTTTAAGACATCAAACCAAAATAACGATGAACCAGACCTATTTTATTGCTATCAGACTCTAGAACTGATCCCTCTGTTCCACACAATAATGTGTGCAATAACCTGACGCTACTTTCATTATGTGCATTATTATTCTTTTATTATTATGTGCACTAGTTTTACCATGTGAAATATCACGACTTATACTACTGATATTACTTACCATGTAAAATATGAAGTCAATAGTACTGATCAACTACAATAGTACTGTCTACACAAGCAATTTCCTCCAGGATCAATCAAGTTTTCTGATTCTGATTATTTCTCCAGTTGCTATTTCTGATCATTGCATTGTCCAATGCATACAGGCATTTTAACACTGTGCTATTAGAGAGTTCTGAGTTTATAGAGTCGTTTACTTTCTTTTAAGGCTTTTTCCTTCAGTGCAACAACAGTGGAACATGGCTAAAATACAAGCTAAAATGTTCTATTAACAGCACACTCTCGATGTCACAGGGGATATTAGGGGTTCTCTGAAAGAGAGCTCCAGGGTTTATGGGAGGCCTCAGGAAATCGATGGCATAATTGAAGCCCTCTGAAGAAAAAAGGCCGCATTAGATGACCTGCTGGGCACCTCAGCTCAGGAAGTGTTGGTCCGCTCGTGTTTCCCGGATTGTGAGGGAAATGGAAGCTCCTTCTAAGTCCTTATTCAGATTTGCTCATAGAAATGGAGAGGAAATGATGCCTGAGGGGAAAACAGACAGTTAGCTACCTCTGGAAGTTGCGTGAAGGTGAGCAGGAGGCAGAAGCAGTTGAAGAAAGTTTATTACAGAGCCATGCCAAGATCACACTGCTGAAGCAAACGTCATTATGTTTGTATATGTATTATAAGCCTCACTGATTGCTTATTTTTTACCGGATTGATTTTCCACTGGGTTGCCATTTGTGCTGAACATTTGCAATAAGAATTTTTTACTCAAGTGAATAAGTGTCTGATGAGTGTTCAAAAGCATAAAGTAATTCTCTCTCTCTCTCTCATATCATAGGGACATCTCTCTTTATCTCTCTTCTTTCTTTCTCTCAGAATCTCCCTCTTTCTTTTTTGCTTTCTTTCTCTTCTCTATGTTGTTTTATTCAATTGTCTCTCTTTCTCGCTCTCCCTCTCTCTCTCTCTCTCTCTTTCTGGGTCTTTCTCTGTCTCTCTCTCTCTCTTTCTGGGTCTTTCTCTGTCTGTCTCTCTCTCTCTCTCACTCTCTTTCTCTCTCCTTAATATCATAGGATCATAGGGACATCTCTCTTTATCACTCTTCTTTCTTTCTCTCAGAACCTATTTCTTTCACTCTCTCTTTTTTCCTTTTTTTCCGTGTGTTGTTTTATTCAATTCTCTCTCTCACCCTCTCTCTCTCTCTCTCTCTCGCTCTCTCTCTCTCTCTCTGGGTTTCTCTCTCTCTCTTTATCTCTCTTCTTTACTTCTCTCAGAATCCCTCTTTCACTCCCTCTTTTTTGCTTTCTTTCTCTTCTATGTTTTTTTATTTAAACCTTTTGTCTCCCCCCCCCTTCTTTCTGTAGTAACACTTCACTCTAGTGGTTCTTAGGAAAGGCAGCACTGCATGAGTGAAATGCCTCTTAATGCATTTCTCTAAAGGAGATGTAGTCCTAGAGTTAGCTTTAGTGCTTTTTTTGGAGGAAATTTGCAATGGAGCAGGCAGAAGCAGCAGCTGCGGCTGAAACAATATGAAGCCTACAGGGCCCTTTTGGCCTTCCAACAGGATTAGAGCATGTCTGAGCACCTGCTGCAGATAATGAGAAACTTCCAAGGGTGTAAATCTCCTCACAACCATTCAGGTCAATTACAGGTTTTTCAGAGACGATCCAGTGGCTCATGAAATCTCCAGTTCCAACACAGTTAAACCTTTTGGTGATTTAGAATTTTGTTTAAAATACACAAAATACTACAGAAGGGCCACAGATTTCATCTTTTGTTTTCTGCACCTTCAAGATCTCGACTTACTTGCGTCATTATCACAACTTAACATTGTTTTACACTGATTTTTTTTAGTATAACAACATTGTTATATCTCATGAAAACAAAACCTCAAGCATGTCATACAGGACTACACAGTAGTTGTTTTAGATACAATTTTGTGGGACTATAGCTGGTTCAGACAAAATTTTGTGGGTCTAGTTGTTTCAGACAGAATTTTGTGGGGCTGCAGTCGGTTCAGACAGAATTATGCGGGGTTTAAAGTCATTTCAGACACAATTTTGTGGGGCTGCAGTCATTTCAGACAGAATTATGCGGGGTTACAGTCACTTTAGACAGAATTTGTTTGCGGCTACAGTCATTTTGGACAGAATTTGAGTGGTAAGAGTCATTTTAGACCAAATGTTTTTCCGGATACAGTCATTTCGAACAGAATTTTGTCGGACTACAGTCGGTTCAGACACAATTTTGTGGGGTTACGGTCATTTCAGACAGAATTTTGTGGGGAAATATCCAAGTTCCTATTCTAAACTTTTCTGTGGGTTGGGTTTCTGTGGAATGTACGTGCTGTTCTAGAGACTGATGTTTTTGAAGGATGTGTTTATAAACCCTGTGGAGCATCTTTTGGAAACGCACACACCACCACAGTAAAAGATTTACCAAATGATCCCATCAAAAATCCTCTCAGACATGAGAAACTGGCTTCTGTAAATTGGTAAAGAGGTCCACTGACAACGAACACATAGAGAAAGACGCAGAATGAAGAAAAGGGTTTCTGATGAGCGAGACGACATATGGACGATGACACATAAATAGCCGAGTGTGTGCCACTTAGAGTTTGGAGTTTTTGTTGTTCCATCATTAGTGTATGTGTTCTGACACTCTTATTGTTGTGTTTCTGTCTGGAGACAAACACAATCGCCAGTTAAAAGCACTCAGGACCACATGCTACAACAGGGAGGATGAAAAAGAATGTGTGTGTGTGTGTGTGTGTGAGAGAGAGAGAGAGATTGAGAGAAACAACCAGACAGAGAGAGGTGAGGAGACAGAGACACTGACTTGTGAAACTCTTTCCTTTAGGCATCATTTAGAAAGAGGAAACAGGAAAAACAGTTGTGGAATTAAAGGCTGAAAAACTGTCATCAATTAAACAACAGGAGCCACCGTTAACACACAAAAATTTCACTTCAGCACGACAGAGAAAGAGAGAGAGAGAGAGAGAGAAAGAGAGAGGCACCCAGACAGAAAAAGAGGCAGAGAGAGAGAGAGAGAGAGAGAAAGAGAGAGAGGCACCCAGACAGAAAAAGAGGCAGAGAGAGAGAGAGAGAGAGAGATACAGGGAGAGGTAGAAAGTGTAAGACAGACAGAGAGAGAGAGTTGAAAAACACACTGTCCCAGTTGGAGCTGAAGAAAGACCGAGAGCTCCTCGGATTAGACTGAGCTCGAGCTGGCGCTGTGCCAGCCGAGTGTGTAATTATTCACCCCAACACATACTGCGCCACTGCAGCGATTAGAACCGCGTCTCTGATTGTTCTCAGCATCCCTAATGAGAACCCTCCCTCTTCAAGTTATGAGGGGTCCTTACAGCCGAGCATGCTGGGGTCCTGCAGTGCAGAGCAGGAGCTCTGTTACACCACTGCACCTACAGCGCCACCAGAGCCCACCCTTATCAGGGGTTCTTACACATTTTAGAAGAACAGAAAAGAACAGTGCTCAACAATTCCAAATCTTCTACTTTACATCCTTCAGTAGCCCCCTACTTCTGACATACCTTTACACACTCTTGGCACTCTCTTAAGTAGCTTCCTGAGAAGCCACCTGAGATGCTTTTCCAACACGACTGATATGGAGCAGTGTGTGGGGATGGTACTTTGCTCAAGGGGACCTCAGTGGTGCCACCGGCAGTCCTGGGATTCAAACCCACAACGTTCCAATTGTTAGGGCGACTCCCTAACCACGAGGCCACCAGCTGCCCACCAATAACACACCGATGTTCTCACGTGATTTTTGGAAAAGATTTTTGCACAAAAGTCAGAGACCAACTTTCATTTAATTAATTTACTTCATTTCCAGTCCAAACGATCAACAATTTTGGATATGAAGAGGTTTGAAAGAGCCCATAGCCAACATTTTTTGTGGTTTATTTTATAGTACTTATAACACTATCATACTAATACCTCTCCTTACCCCTTAGAATTGAAAAGGCTGTTTGTGTTACTCGGACTAAAAACCATTTAACAGAGAAGATCTCTTTTGCACAGTAGTATTAGCAAAACACACCCTGGCACCTCACACTTCATCAATAATACCTAATAATCAAGCAGCACTAGAGCACTAGACTAAAATGCAGCAAAAGCATTGCTAAACTCAGAAATGGTATTATTAAATTATTTTATTAATGTCATTGATCTAATAGGGAGTTCACAGAACTGTCATTTATCCACTTGATGAACTGAATAAATGTGAATGCACTTTTAATTTAAAACGAAAGGTAGCTAGGCTACTTTCAACTTTTATTACAGTAAAACACAGAAATATTTGTTTAATTTCTTTATTAGAAAGTCTGCAAGATGCTGTATTTGTGGACACCCAAGCTGAGATCTTCAGTCATTAAGGGAAAAGGGAAAAGACTGCTCCCCCCCCCACCCCCCCACCCCCCCCGGATTGGACGGAGGACAGATTTGGCGGCAATGTAAGTCTTGGCTGGCTGTAGCTGAAAGCCAAAACTGAAAGGATTTCTCTTGAGCGCTGTATAATCTGCGGAGCGCCTTTCGCCGTGAAGACGCGTTTACTCAGAGCTCGCTGTGCTACAAGCTGGGACGGCTTTACAAAAACGTCTGTGTGAACAAGTGTTTAGACGGGTTTTTGGGATTGTCCCAGGGGAAAACACACACACACACACACACACACACACATTCCCACAGAAATAGCAACCTCTCTAAGAAATATTCACAGCAAAACAAAAACTTCACATAAAAGCTTTTCCAATTTTCTGAGCTGGAATCATCGTACTGTACACAGGCTTTGAGAATTTCTGGGCAAAATGACAATATTTCATCTTCACGATCAACTATGTCACAGTAGTCTGTAAAACACTGCTTGTGACTACTGAGTATGGTGGATATCATCAGTACCTAAAGGAATGACGACTTGTTTTTATTACACAGAGAGCATAATAACTTTCCATTACTGGATTGGTGTGGAAATTACTGAGTAAAAATCATAAGTTTTGACAGTATTTTGAAATGTTCTAACACGTGTGTCTTTTTTGTCCATGCTGACAATGTAAAAAGACGTTGTGATGTATCGTGTACGGTGAATATTTTTTGAAGTATTGTGAAATCATATCTTTGGCATATCACCCACCCTTAGCTCCAAACAAATATATAAGGACTGAATGAGCACAGATATGGAATCATGTAAATGTAGTGTAGCAACGGAATGGAGCGATCAGTGGCATCAGCTGGTAATCTAGTGATTAGGGCGTTCCCCTGCAATCAAGAAGTTATGGGTTCGATTCCCAAGACTGTTAAGCACCTCTGGGGCACTATGAGCCAGGAACCGTCCCCACACACTGCTCCCCGGGTGCTGTGTTCCTGCCTGCTGCTTCACTTGGTGAATAAGTTAAACACAGAGAAGCAATTTCATGCTGTTCACACTGTGTGCTGTGGTGTGTTCACGTATGACAGAATGGTCACTTTCATAAAGGTTCATTCACATCCGTACAATAATCATTTTGCCACTTTTAACCTTCGTATCAAATTCAGTGGTTTGTACTTATGCTGATCTGTGATTCTGGCTGTACTTTTATTTCAATAGTATCTACAAATACTATCCAGTGAAAGTCACTGGATAATCAACATCATTAGGGTTAGGTTTAGGATTAGGAAAGATGATTTGAGTTAAGGAATGGGTTTATGTTAGATATAGCCTGAATAGAACACTTTTATAACAGGTTTAAGGTACAGATGCATTTAGGATATACTTAGTTGAATGTTTAAGACCAGGTGCCCATGTACAGTTTGTTACCCAAATATTCTGGATGTGACTGATTCTGACACACCTGGCGGATGTTAGGAAGGTTCATTAATTACTAGTAGTGGATCCAGGTGAGTTAGAGTCAAAAAATCATTTTCAAAACACGCAAGTGTGTAGAAGACTTCGGTAATTCCCACTTTGTCTGAAAACTATATTTTAGAAAAGTTACAGAGGCTACAAGGCCAACGTCACTAACGAGCAATGGTAGGTTCCACTGCGTCAGCTAGCATCACATTTGTTGTTTATAATGCAGCAGCAAAATGCAGTCTTTCAAATGTCTGCCACTGTTTTTAACTATGCTAACATACATAAGCAAGTCTAATAAAGATTACTGAAGATGGTTTGAGGAAATAAATACTATGGAAATAAATATCTAGAGTGTTTATACCCAGCACTCGTGTATGTAGTGTAGTGTATTTTTTGCTTTTTTGAGGTACATATTTAGTATTTAGATTTTATTTAGACATTATTGTTCTTGTCTCTGTGTCTCTGTGTGTCTTTGCAGCCATAACACAGGCAATTTCCTCCAAGATCAACAGTGTTTTCTTATTCTGATTCCGATTCTTAGAGTCATGATTTAGGAATGCAGATAGCCCCATGCTAACTGGTGGGATATGAGATTTCACTACTTGTTTGCTAGATTTTCCTTCAGTTTAGGTTGTTGAACTTTACTGAGAAATTCCTCTGTCCTGCACACCCGTCCCGTAACTTTGACTACCATCGTTCTTTTTTTCGATGTTTGGCAGCCTACTGGTCACAGTGCCAAACACGCTGCCATACTGAGGGGTAGAGAGAGAATGAGGGGTCTGCTTATATGAAAGAAAAGAATGAAAGGAATGAATCCAAAAAGAGTTTACATACAGACAAAGGTGTGACTGTGTGTGTGTGTGTGTGTGTGTGTGTGTGTGTGTGTGTGCGTGCGTGTGTGTGTGCTGGGTGTAGGATTTGAGCCAAGAACAGGAGCTGATTCAGAATTTATTCAATGAGCTCTGAGTGGAAATGACACGGCTGCTGACAAGCTTTTTATTGGTCCATTGTTGTTGTGTGTATACTGATTTCTGGCTGCATTACGGAGGAAATTAATTTCTTTTCTTCCACTCATTCACTACAGAGACGAGATTCTCTTAATAAAGGTGACATGATATCGGAAAATTATTTCAGGAACAAAGTATGACGCGATTACGGGGAGTCTTCAGATAACATTACCAGTCCAGAACTAATGAACTAAAAGTTTAATGAATAAAAGAATAAAAACAAAACACCTCAGTAGTATTAACAAAACTTGGAAGCGCTGGAGTGGGTTTTTTTAGAGTTTATCAATGTAGTCATGTCCAGTTACTCCCTTTTAGAAGGGACTATCCCAATCTCTCTAAACAACAGTTAATGCAACAAACAGCTTATCTTACTTGTTCTTTCAGCCACGCTGGGTTATGTGGGAGAGGGAGGACCACCCTACCCACTCAAAGAAAAAGAGGACAGTACTGCGGAGTGATGGGGGAGAGGGAGGACCACCCTACCCACCCAGAATTACATACTGGGTATGCCAACTCAAACTAACCATCTCAAGTTAGATAAGATGAGATAAGATAAATCTTTATTGTCATTGTCACTTTTTCAAGGAACAACGAAATTTAAGGTGCATCCGACTCATTGTGAGGCATAAAGTTAAAGACAGGAATAAAACAAAACTTAAATAATAAAGGAATAGTGATATTAGTACACAAATGATATACAAATTGCACTGGTGAATAAATGCAAAAATACAAAATACAAATTGCACTGGATGGTTACAGTCTATTGCACATTAAGAGAAGATATTGCACATTATGGAGACATTGCACATAATTGCACATCGTGAGAACATATTGCACATTATGGAGATATTGCAAACAGTTCTATTTTGAGTTCAGGGTGTCTTCTGAGTGCTCGGTGTCTTCTGCCAGATGGCAAAAGCAGGAAGAGGCAATGACCGCAGTGAGATGAGTCCTGTGAAATGTCTGTTGCTTTTTTGCGGCATCGGGAGGTGTAAATTTGTTCCAGGGGGGTGAGGGGGCAGCCGATTGTTTTTTCCGCGGACCTGATGACCCTGTGGAGCACTTTCCTTTCTGAGGAAATGCAGCTACTGAACCACACACACAGTACGTAAGCACACTCTCATTCCTTGAAGTTGCCTCATTCCTTTAAACTCTGCACTTACTGCTTCAGTTTCGGCATTCAGACTGAAGGTTCATCTAAAATGTTTATTTAGAACCGTGTTACACGAATTGCAGATATTAAACATATTGTTTCCTGATTGTGTAAAAGCAGACGAGACAACGAACAAGGAACTGCAGGATGGAGGATGAGCAAATGGAGTTATCGAAAAAAAAATGAGCCTTTGGGTTCTCTGGACCAATAAAAGGCCACAGTATCCGAACTACATCGAAGTCAAATGTATGGATTCGTAAGTAGAACATAAAATTAAGCATCTATTCCGTCTCATCTGTTCACACTGGGGAGGCATTTTATTGAAAAATGGCCAAAGTGTAACCAGAGAAAACCCGGTACTTACTACAAAACTTTTCATGATTTCACTTCTATGGTTTTCTTTAAGCCTCACAAGTCTAGAATTATTACTGTCATTTTGATGTACATCCAGTTTCCAGAATCAGGACTAACTGAATGATGACATAATTAATTATCTGGTTGAACAAATGCAATTACATTTGATTCAGTATGGACAGGCGTGAGCCTGCACTTCTCTGCACAACTTGCATTTTCCACAAAGTTTCTCCGCTTGTTTTCCTGAAGCTTTGAGAATCATCAAAAATACAGCAGTGATATTTACAGCAAAAATTGATCGCAGGTCAGACCGCAGGGGAGCCACTGTTAGGACAAACACACAGGCCCTGCAAAGAGAACAACAGACACAGGGACACCAAGTCAGAACAGGAATCCAATTTGAACGAATGATTGAATTCAGACAGCCTGCCACTTGAAAAGCTCTTCAGAGGGAGACTGTCGACGGCTGTGTGAGACAATCAGCTTTTTCCTCTGATCCAGGATCAGGTTCAGATGCACGGCCTGACAGGATGCATAAAACCTGAGGATCAGAGACCTGGGAGGTATTTACCTCATGTACAAGTTTAATCCAACCTCTAAAATAACAGGGATGCATTTTCCAGATAGCTACAAAGATGCTGCAGCATAGCGGCTATTAGTCATGGCACTGAGGAACACGGAACACAAACAGGTCATAATTATTAAAAACTGAGCAGAAATATCATATAATGTAATGCACCATGGCATGTATTTTTATATATTTTGTAGTGTATAAATATATATATATA
>JBBPCX010032992.1:0-15962 GCA_037974365.1 Hydrocynus forskahlii | reverse complement strand
AGACACTAGACTGGTTCCACTAGACTGGTTTCCTTGATTCAACATTACAATTTCTTTTAATCTAGACTTAATCTGGGTCTGGAAAACTGGCCCTATATGGCAAAGAATGCATCTAAATGAGGGTGTCCATTAGGCTTACTTTATTACTGGAGAATTAGACAGACACAGAATCACCTCAGAATAATCGAGAAGGTAAATTCAACAACTCAGTAACCAGGACGGCACCTACTCCTACACAAGAGTGAGTGAATTTGGAATTAGTTGTAGGCCTCTTGAATGACGTTGCTTGTGAGGATGTAATGTTGCGCAGCCATATAAAGGGATGCAGGAGCGGATGCGGAAGAGAGAAGTGAGAGAAGTGGAGGAGGAGGTGAGCAGAGTGCTGGTGAGGTGGGAGGGTGGGGGTGGGGGTGGAGACAGTTTGGGCCCACTCATTGCAACTTCAGCACCACGGAGAGCAGCTGAGAGCCTCACTGAACAGGCTGATGAAGCACATAGTTCAGCCCGGCAACAAAAACCAGCGGCACAGCGCTGTGCGTTTAACGTAAAAAATAATAATGAATGGGTCCTGAGTGATAACTACTATACCCTCAGACGTAAGGAGGTTCTTTTGGCTGTCAAAAGACACTTTTCTATAGGCATAAAGGAACCCTGCTGTACCTAAACTGTACTGCAACGGTATTGAACTTGCAGTATGCATTGATTCTTGTATCTCAGTCTGGTAACGGAGTTTCTGACTCAATTCTCTCCTCATAGTTTATGGCCGGTCGTCCCGAAACTGCGTCCATGGAGTCGGGTCATGGAGTCAGAGCTGCTTTTGTTAATGTGGTCTTTTATTATGTATAGTCTAGTTTTTTTCTCTGCATCCTTTAGCCGTGTGATGAAAGAGTTAAAGAGTTACATTTGGTATTGTTATTGGTATTGTTACATTTTGGTATCTTCAGCCCAGTCGTGCTTGTACTTCATTGATTTCCCAGTTGTTAGTTTGTATCTCCATTGCTGTTCACATTTCGACCAATCAGAAAGCAGTGATGAAGTCAGCTCGTCTGCGGCCCACTTTCAGCCCTACTGTTGAGCAGCTCCAGAACGGGTCGCTTTATGTGTGATAGAAAAACATTTGTTGTGCCACTGGAAAAGCGACATCAGACTATATACTCATACAAGGCGGCTCGTGGTCATATTGTGATTTAAGGTGGTTACATTTATACAATTTTGCACCTATCCCACATATCGGTCAAGTTCAGGCTCCTACTCAAGCTTCTGTCATTTAGTGATGGAGCTATGAGTCTAATGTTGGTTGCAAAAACTAGAAATAGTCAACAGTCACCCAAAATCACTTCTGTAAATACATCCATAAAACTTCTCTCAAGTCACTCAACCACATCCAGCTCTTCATAAAGGTGGCACAGACTTGTGAATGTGGTTTAAGACACAGTACGACAATGTGTCCTAAAACAGGTCTGCTGTTGAGTTTAAGAGAAGGATTTTGAGGCAGCACATGTGTCCTAAAAATGAGTGTCCACTGCATTCAGCATCCTTGCAAAGCTTTGCTCAGTAAGTGATCCTGTATCTTAACCCACACTGACAAGTCTGTGCCATCTTAATGAAGAACTGGAATGTTTGAGCAGGTCATATTTTTTGTGGAAACATTTTGGGTGACAACTGATCTACTGTTTGTGAGCAAATTAGCCTTGTAGCTACGGCACTAAACATAATGGGTCGGTTTCCTGGACAGGGATTAAGCCTAGTCCTGGATTACGTAGTGCTGTGAATAGAGATTTTCCATTGAAAAGGACAGGGTAGTCCAAGACTAGGCTTAATCCCAGTCTGGGAAAACGACCCAAAAAGCAATAATCAGACTCCAAGCATGTTTTGTCCGACTGATTACATGGTAAGAGGACAGTTGTGCAAATGTGATTTTTTTGCCAAACTGTTCACCGATCACTCCATCAGCAATAAAGTAGGTTGCATAAAGAAGGAGCAAGCGGTGCAATGTTTCAACATCCTGCGAAGCACATGGTTTAGTGATGAGGAACAGCTCTTGTTTAAAAACACACACTTAACAGCAGTCGACGTGTTAGCCGCGGTCTCCACGGCATCGGTGGGAACTCTCTGTACCCGGAAACGGGCCAAGAAGAGCAGGGTGGCAGGATGCCAAGGCCCCATCCATATGCCATCCCTGCCATCCATTTCAGCATCGAGTTAAAGCACTGCGCTTCTTAAGTGAGGTACCTGCACCACAGTGCCTTATGAAAAGGTTTTATTCAACATCACACACACACAGAGACACACACACACACACACACACACAGCAAGTCTTACAGGCCCTACATGCTCTGGAGCTACAAGGCCAATGTTGCTTCCGACACTAGAAGTCAATAGTCATCAAAATCCATCCAGAGCCTTGAAAACTCTTTTTAAAACAATAATTCTATTAGTTAAAGAGTTACATCTGCTCTGAACCCATTTTGATGGGTGAAACCCATTAGACATCCAGAGCTTTGTGTTATGCACATCTAAAAATAACCGGATAAAACAAATATACGACTCACACAGGCATTGCACAAAATACACATAAATATGGTGCATCATACATCATGTGAAAAAAAAAAATGAATCCATTCCAACAAATCGAGCTTGAAATAGCATCACACCACGCTCACATGGTGTGATGTCATGTTTTCTATGTTTCTTATTGTGGGGTAGTGAATCATCTGAAGAGATGTGATTGGAGCGCTTATATTAAAAACAGCTCATTTTAAGGTATCACAAAGGAAAACATGCTTGAGAGTGTGTGTGTGTGTGTGTGTGTGTAGTTGAAGCTGCAGTCATACCCAAAGAGTACAAGAGTGTTACATAATGCTCCACAGGTAAATGCTGAATTATCCAAACGATTTTCCCAAATGAGTGTCAGAGTGTCAACGCTTTAACCTTTACTGTCCTCACAGGGGTTGTTTTAATGACTAGGGGTGTAACAACATAGTAAACTCATGAATCGGTTCAATACAGGGCTTACAGTTCAATACTCTCATGATATATTCAACAATTAGGACAATTTAATATTCTCACACTATTTATAATGAAATTTTAATAAAGTTTCTACTCAGAGCTGAATGATTGTTGATTTACACTATAAATGAGGTAGTTTCATCAAATATCATTATTAATAGAATATTTACACTCCACAGTGTACTTGACGTTGATTGGTTGTATTTCAAATTGATTTTTGATTTGTAAGTCAGACACACTTGTTCTTTTCTTCTTTTTCGCTCACCCGCTCGGCCGCTCTCCGGAGCTCCTCCCTCTGCGGGTTTTTCCCACACACTTGTGGGCGGAGGCTATCCTGAAAGTTCTACCGGGTTTAAAGATTTTGTGGGGGTTTTTTTTGTTTGTTTATTTGTTTCTAAGACCTAAAATAAAAGAAATTTGGGCATTTCTATTCTTTGTATGTCATTTTGAAAACCCCAGTAGCAACTGCTATTTTAGTTCAGACCAAACGGAAAAGTCTGAAGGTTTTGGCCACACGAGGTAGGTGTGAGAGCACGCTTAGCTAGTTTGATGCTATCCCTGTCAGACTACGACACATCGATACATACTCTTCTAAATGTATAATACTATGCATACTCCTTTACGACCTGCACATATTAACGTAATCGTGTAATAGACACGAAGCAATGTCTTATTAAAGTGTGACTACTCATCTACTCACATTCATACAGTAGTATAACTAGGCCTCTCACAATCATGAGATTTTAGCTAAACGTCTTTTGTTCAACATTTTCAGCCATCTTTAACCATAAATGTCTTTGTAATAAACAGCAAGTTAATGCCTCCTTCCGTAATTCAGAGATAAAACGCTGCGTTAAGTGAAAAGAATGATAAGCGGTTCGAAACCACACTGTGAGCAGAATATTTTGAAATGTAATCTAGTGGTCTTTTATCGTCCAGTACATGAAGCTATTAACGTGCCCTAAGTTACATCACAGCACAATAACCACACAAAGTCAATTAGAAAGTTAGTCAGATTCATTGTTAAGGATGTACAGACGCTAGGTGACTTGCACCATAACTGAGCCCAGTTTGCTTGACTAGTGTGATTGCTCTGTACTCTGCCGGGGCATGGTATCATGCCTGGGCCCATTTGAGGAGGTCTGTTCAGGCATGGCATGCATTTAGTACCCAAAATCGGAACTCAAATGCTACTGTGACTTTTAACAAACATGGCAGCAAAGGAACTTTGACTTTGGTCTACGGCAGAGGTGCAGTGTTCACTGGAAATCTGGGATGATGAGTATATTCAGGAACAGCAAGGACCCTGATATTGTTCAACACTGGTGACTATATTCACGTGCATAGATGAAAGAACCGCAGAACAATGTGATGAGAAGCTTAAAATGTGTTCAGTATCTGAAGGTACAGGACACGCTCTGTAAATCTGGCAGCTCACTGGACAAAAAGGATAAAGCAGTGTAATGTGATGATGTAAGCACGATCGGGTCCGGAACATTAAGCGCAACGTGAGCGCAGGCCAGGGGGGGCATACAGGCACAGCCATGCTCAGGCAGAGTACAGGGCAGCTAGGTTTAATGAGAGCAAGACCTAAGACCTGTGATGTGTCTTAACCAGCATTTTCTTCTTCTCTTTTTATTTAACCCTTGAAACCTGAGCAACCCAGATCCGTGCCAGAACCGCAACCAATGGTAAATCGTTGTCATACGGCAAAACAACTCCTTTTATGGAAGTTCCCCCTGTTTGTGTTAATGCTTGGGGCGTCAGACATCATGCTGAGCTTTGTTTGGTGTTCCTGTGTCACGTAGAACCAAATTTTTAAAACATGTAATAAAAATAAGCACTACTGGTGTCACACAACAAATGCCCATAAAGAGCAAAAACTGCCAAATTTCATTTATTGCAGGTCTTAGAAACAAACAGAAAAGATCTTTGAACCCGTTAGAACTTTCACAAGCGGGTGGGGAAAACCCGCAGAGGGAGGGGCTCCGGAGAGTGGCCGAGAGAAAGAGCAGCAAATGCCGAGTGTGTGGGAGAACAAACACCGGTTCTAGACTGATTTATACTGTTTATATTTATTGAAATCAGATTTTACTGATACTCTCTTGAGTTCTAAGGGTTAAATGCATTTGCCTCGAGCCATGATGATGATGAGGCGATTATGTAATCACAGTGACAGGCTTGTATAAAACATAACCATGCATATTCCTGTAACAGGAACAGTATGACGTATTTACACAAATTACAGTAACAACACGGCCCACCTACAACAAAATTCCTCATCACATTAGACATCTACAGATATAACCAGCCATATTCCTGCCATGGCATGACACATTAATGCATTAGGGTCGTTACGATGTCATGGTGTATGAATAGACGGCTACTTCCACTCTGATTAAAATGCACTTAGAGAAGGGATTAATCAAAAAAGGCCATTTCATGAAAAAGATATCAAATAAAGAGACAGCTCTGCCTCACCTCTGAATCTGTGTTTTCACGTTTATTGGATACATTCACAGGAGACTATAACAGGATGAATGGGTAGAATTCTTTGCATAGTCAGGACCTTATGGTATACGTTAATGCAGAGGTAGGCAATATGAAGATATTTCATCGCCATTGTGACAATTTCTATCAATATACTGACAGTTCCAAAGGAACATTATAAAGATTCGGGGCACTTCAGGTATGTCATGAACATTTAACCCTCAAAACTCAGAGAGTATTAGTCAAATCTGATATCAGTATATATAAATGGTGCAAAACAATCTAAAACCCGTGTTTGTTCTCCTATACACTCACCGTTTGCTGCTCTTTCTCTTGGCTGCTCTGGAGCCCCTCCCTCTGCGGGTTTTCCCCACCCATTTGTGGGCGGAGACTATCCTGAAAGTTCTCCCGGGTTCAAAGATTTTGTGTTTTTTTCGTTGTGTTTCTAGAACCTAAAATAAAAGAAAATTGAGCATTTTTGTTCTTTATAATGATGACACCATTTTTCAAACCCCACTAGTGGTTATTATTTTTTACATGATTTTTTAATTACAATAGCTTTGGTTCTATGTGACATAGGAACACCAAACAAAGCTCAGCATGACATCAACACAAACCGGATCTACTGCTCGTGCTCTAAGGGTTTACGTTTCTATGGTTTTATTTTTACTGAATAAACCACTAAACGTGTTCCTACTTTAACTCTGACAATGAAGAGATACTGTAACACTTAGCTATCTGATCAGTGCTTGTGAAAACTATATCCTATAAACACCCAAAAAAGAACTTGGTTGCTATGTTTCTTGACATGTTGCTGAAGTTGCTCCTGTTTGTCCCGAGACTTTGTTGTCACTGCGATGACTCTGGATGCGCTTTTAAAACTAGCACTATCACTCCTTATGACCAGCAGTGGCCAGAAATGTTGGCTGACCAACATGGAGGACCTATCTCAGGCTTTTGTTGCGCCAAAGCCAAGATGGTTCAGACAAAACTTTGTTTGGGGTCTCTGCCTATAACATCCTTTTATTACAATCAACAGAAACTTCCGAATTCAGATCATAAAAGCCTGATTAGTCTCTCTGCAAAGGAACAGATCACAGCAAACAAGCATAAGCTGTTTTGGGTGCTGGATGATGGAAGTGCAACATGTTTGTCCAGATGGGTCCCAAAGAAAACAGGGAAATAAAAAAAGAAAAATCTCTCTTAATTAAATGGGAATTTGCTTAAGAGCATATAAATGGTCTCAGCATGCAGCCAGCTTTCTACTTTTCCAAATAAAGACTACGGCACATTCAGACCTCTCTGCCTTGAACCACTCTGGAGATCCTGCCACACTGTTTCCTGCGGGCGCCACATCGTTAGCATCAGGGCTGCACAAAACAGACAACTAGTACTGCAATCGTGTTGCCATATACTGCGATTAGCCTTGCAGTATATTCAAAAAGCATTGGTGAAACAGTAGACCCAATATATCAGCAGTGTTTTGACCAAAATAGTTCACTTTTGTTGGATTACATGAATATCACTGAATCATCCAAACATTGTTTGGATGAATCAGTGGTATCACAAAAACAACAAACTGACAATATATTATGCTGCTAATTCTGATTAGACTGAGCATAAATATGGTGAGATGAGACCGTGTGTGTGTGTGTGTGTGTGTGTGTGTGTGCTATGTGGACAAAAGTAATGGGACATACATCTCAATTATTGAATTCAGGTGTTCAAATAATACCCATTGCCACAGGTGTACAAAATCAAGCAAACCCTTTTCTATTCCAGCATGACTGTGTCCCAGTGCACAAAGTAAGGTCCATAAAGACATGTCTGGATAAGTTTGGCGTGGAAGACCTTGACTGGCCTGACCTCAAGCCCATCTAACACCTCTGAGGTGAAATGGAATGGAGTTTGTGAGTCAGGACTTCTTGTCCAACATCAGTGTCTGACCTCTTAAATGTTCTACAGAATGAATGAACACAAATTCCCACAGAAACTTGAAAACCTTGTGGAAAGTCTTCCAAGAAGAGTGGAAGCTGTTATAGCTGCAGAGGGGGACCAACTCCATATTAAAATCTATGTATTATAATGCAATGTCAAAGTCCCTGTTGGTGTAACAAGCACACAAACACACACACATCTACAATACGCTCCTGAAAGCATATTATGACATAAATCATCATAATAACTGTAATTATCTCCATACTGGCCAGCCCCCTTTAACAGTGCGAACAAATGAGCCTAAAAGAATCAGACAGAATGTTAAAAGAAAAGTGCAAATAAAACACCCCCTTTCAAATCTAAAGCCTCGCAAAAATAAGGTCAGTTACATTAACAGTCCTTTCAGGGAAATAGCCAAAAAGATTTCCTTTAAGCAGCAAATTCAGAGAAAACGTAATGAATGAAAAATGGGATTAATGTGAAAGTAAAAACCTCCCTTGCAAAATGAGATGAGATAAAATTTTCGAGAAAGCCCCTCACGCAGCCCATTTCTTCATGCAATTCATAAGACATTCTTTAATTCGGGAGGTTGCCTTTGGTTTTAAACATACTTCATGGTGCTCATACATGAATTTTGGGGGGTTTTCTACCTAACAAAAGATTTCTTGTGAATAGTGTAGGTGGTGCAAGGATTCTATGCATGCAAGAGACAAAAAAGGTCGAAAAAAGACATCAAAGCCCTTGGCATTGGACTTGACAGCTGTGTATCACTGATAGGAAAGTGGTCCCACAGCGGGGTGTAAAAACACTCAGTTTAGAGATGTAAGAGTGTAAATTTGGGTTGAACATTGGCGGGGTGTGCAGGCCCTTCTCTGGGGGTCCATTTGCATGAAGCCATAGGAAATCTAATCTCAGCACAAGAATTCTAACCCACCTTTGCAATAGTTGTAAGGTTAAACCCTCTGCTTAAGTGAGGAGTATCCAGTCCAGTCCAACAAAGCGAGGATGCATCTGATCATTTGATAAAAGTCTGAGATCAAGTCATGTTTCCACCATTCATTGTTTGGAATTAAAAAAACCTGCAGACACACCACACTTGTGCATAAGAGTAGACGCTCATGTTGCAGGATAACTATAAATCCTTGTAGCATGGTCAGACTTGTTCAATCGGTCCAACCAGGGCAGTTACTTCTACTCGACAGTTCATACCTCCTCTGGTTGCTTTGATAAAAATCTATCAGACCTGTACATCTAAATTCTACAAAGTTCTCTGTGGTGTAGGCCAGTGATTCTCAAACTGAGACCCCCAGACGCTCCACAGTTTAGTTAAAACCGAAAACATAGAAATAGAGCAAAAATGTGGACATCAAGGGATCCTTGAAGGACGCTTTGAGAATCATAGGCTACTGACCACTGCTTTCTCATAGAGACAAGGTAAATGTGAACTGTGAGCAGCACCTAAAAAACAGACCATGCTGTGCATGACTGGGAAACAGTCATTTACAATATTATTTTATCAGTGGAATACTTTTTCCTTTTTCTTTTTACCAAATCTTTGGATTTTTTATGTTTTATTACCAACTCACTCTCCTGGTTTTTGTAGGGTGGTGATTTGAGGTTCATATTATATTATAATTATGTTCATATTATAATTATGACTTATAGTGTTCTCATATACTTTTAAAATTGGTTTATAATGCTGGACAATTGGTGGAAATGGAATTTCACAGTGTCACACAAAGCACAAACATTTGTGTCACCTACTAGTTAGAGCAGTCTAATTATTTAAAAGTTATATCAACTAATTGAAGAGCAAATTTCCAAAACTCACTCAGTCCAAAAGCTTTTTTTTTGGAAAATCGCGTTTTACTTGTTTTACCTATTGGAAAGCAATTCTTACAGGAGGTTTTTTTTTTTTTATAGAATTTTTTACAATTTCAATGCCTGTTTCTAATGTTCAACTCCTGCACATTTTAGTTTGGGCATATTTGTTTAAAATATATAATGCAAACAATTTTTAAGTAAATGGATATTCAATGTCACTAAATTATGTACAAGTTTAATATTTATATCCTACTACATGACACAGCATAGAGTCGATGACTGTTTCTGATCTACCGCCTGGGAGACCTGGGTAAGTAAGTACCACTGGTGGACTGTGGAGAGTTTCGGAAATTCACCTAATCTTGTACTGTGTATTATGCAGGACTGAGTGAGTTTTGGTCGGTTATACTATTGCACTTAAAGAGGTAATGTAAAAATATGCCAATAGTAGTGATACCTAAAAAATAACAAAAAATGGACTGAGTTTTGGAAATTTGCTCTTCAATTGTTATGGCACTAACCCAAAGCACATAGTTGTTCTGGAATACAGAAGAGCAAAGTTTTCATACTGAAACTTGGTTGAAGGGAGGGTAAAATTCACATGAACCACTCCCCTGACATCTGATGCAGAATTGTTGCTTTATGCCATATCTAACCACAGCCAGAAAAGTGCAAATGGCTAAGTTGGCATGTTTGGGTTCTCAAGGAGAACATGGCGCTGCTGTGTACTAATTTTTCCAAATTTTTCCAAATTTAATTTTTACTAATTTTGAAATCAAAATTATGGATACACCAACCGTGAACTGTTATGGTGAATTCTGACTGTTATGTTATAGTCAGTATGATTTCTTTAACCCTTAGAATGCAAGCGGCATGGATCCGCGCCAGAAGCGCAACAAATGGTAAATTGTTATCATACAGCGAAACAACTCCTTATATGGAAGTTCCTCTGGTTTGTGTTGATGCTTGGTTGGTGTTCCTGTGTCACATAGAAGCAAAGTCATGGTAATTTACACAACATGTGATTATAATAATAACCGCTACTGGGTTTTTAAAAATGGCGTCTCACACACATTTTAGGTTTTAGAAACAAATAAAAAAAAATAAAAGATCTTTGAACCAGGGAGAACTTTCAGGATAGTCTCCGCCCACAAGGTGGAGAGCGGCCGAGAAAAATAGCAGCAAACGGCGAAGTGTGTAGGAGAACAAACACCGGTTTTAGACTGTTTTACACCGTTTATATTTACTGAAATTAGATTTGACCAATTTGCTCCAAGCTCTATGGGTTAACAACAGATTAGACAACAGCTAAAGTTTTTTGTCTTTTTTGACCTGAAGCTCATGTTGTGTGTGCCAAATGAATACACAAGCACATTTTAAGTACTTTCTGTTGGTCCCAATATGAACAACATTACTTGCGCTTTAATGGGCTAAACGAAGGGAGTAGACAAAATGTCCTGGGACAAACAAAAGCACTGCCATTCTAAAGGTTGTCCAGTGCACGCGGCCTTCTGGTAGAGTACTCTAATATCCTGAAACACTGCTGTCCTCACATGACAATTTCTGTTGCCTCCCTTAAGCTGTTTTCCCAGTCAGATTTATGGGTCTGTGTCCTCCTGATGTGCCCAGCAAGACCCCATCTCTGTCTTCAAACAAAGGTCACCGCTTGCAGTATCTGACTTTTAGTAAACTGATTAAAAGGAATGTTAATATCTAACTGGTTACAGAGCATTAATTAGCCAACACAAATTTGAGCTAGGAATTCATTTGCCATCATTGCAACATCGGTCTTTGCAATTTGCAAATGAGCATCTAATCAATAAGACCAAATGTTTGATTGTGTTCTTTAAGCACCCTGACCAACTGACAAATCACAGATGTTCATTGGTGTTTGGATGATCAAGGTATTCAGATGAACAACCCCGCCCCACCTCAACTTCATATTTTATGAAGTTGAGCCAATAAAAAGTAGATTTCATTCTTTTTTGTCCTCCCCTGATATCGGATGCAGAAGTTTTGCTGATTTGTGCCATCTCTAACTACAGCCATCATTTTCTCCATAAGTGCATCCGTTTCACTGTGTTCATAAAATTATATGTCCCCCTGGGAATAGTTTATCTGGCAAACTGTTGACTCCTTATTTATTTTTCAAATATCCTAATTAGGGCTGAGTATGGAAATTCAATATGCTTATGGTACCGACCAAATGGCTTCACTACAACTGAGCATCATAAATTTCTGTCATTAAATGTAATATATCACTAGTCAGCCTTAGCATCAGTCTGAGCCCACAGGCATGAATGCGTCTCTAGACTGGCTGTCTATGACCCTCAGAACTCAGAGAGTAACAGTAAACTCTGATTTCAGTAAATATAAACAGTGTAAAACAGTCTAGAACCGATGTTTACCCTCAGAACTCAGAGTGTATCAGTAAACTCCGATTTCAGTAAATATAAACGGTGTAAAACAGTCTAGAACCAGTGTTTGTTCTCCTACACACTCTCAGTTTGCTGCTCTTTCTCTTGGCGCGCCGCCGGTTTGTTTCTGAAAGTTTGTTTCTAAAACCTAAAACAAATTAAATTCAGCCATATTTGTTCTTCCATGTTTTTTTTTATTACAATAAGTACGCTGCTCGTGCTCTAAGAGTTAATACAAATCTTAATGCACACTGAGCTTCTCCAGGACCTTCATGGCATTTTGTCTCCCACTGGGACAAAAATACCACTAGCGAGGTATGTGATTGTCTTTGAGTGCTTTTGCTGTGAAAGCGAAACGGCTTTTCCAGGCATTCGCAGTGGCTACTTACTTATCCGGACACATTACATTAAATTTCACATTAAATTACACTACGCTGATTTGGCAGGTGCTTTTTATTCAAAGCGACTTCCCATTTGAGGACAGTGGGACAACCAGAAGAGAGTTCTAAGTGCTAGATTTTGAAGTAGGGAGTGGTGTAAGAAGATGTAAGCTTATTCAGAAGAGCAAGTGTGATTTAGGATGGATATTTTGCTTCTAAATTTGCTTTGGCTTTGAATACTCCGTGCATATCAAAGCAAAACTCTACCCAGTCGGATGCAAATGTGCTGTGATAGATCATTGCGGTATGTTGTTTAAAAAAAAAAACAAAAAAAAAAAAAGCTGACTCGAGAGCCTAAACAGCATTAATTAAATGTTTCAGGAGCGGCTGGCAGGCCATTTGCCCAGAGGGCGAAGGAAGGAGATGCAGGCATGGCCCTGTGAAAAAAAACCCCTCTCCCCTCTGCCACTTCCCAATCCCCCTTTCATCCCGCCTAAAGGGCCGGCCTACTTACCCCGCGTTAGCTGGATTTACTGACGAAGCACGGCACTATGACAACAAACAAGGGGGAGAATGGAGAGCCGGTGCCACGGACAGATGTGCAGCACTCTCCACAGTCCCAGCGAGGGGGGAGGGGGAGGATCGAGCCCGTGGATGTCTGGGACTGAGGAGGCTCCTTGGAGTAGACAGGCCAGACCTGCTCTTCTCCATGGAGCAGGATTTATACCTTCAAATCCTTCCACAAAGTCTACCCCATATGGACAAATTGGCTATTCCCCACATTCCCCATTCAGAAACACAGAATTTTTCCCATATGGAATTCCAAAATCTTAGAGATCTGCGATGCACCTTAGCCACTCCTTCTGAAAGTTAGTTAGCAGCCACAATGAACTGTTTTGGCGTGTTTTTTTCTTGATACCACAACCACATCCAAACACGGAAACTCGTTATTTTACGTGGGGAAAGTCCCCTGGGACGGAAACCAAACAAAATACTTTTCTCATCCGGACGAATTTCTCGAGACAGGCATATTTCTCTTCCTTGTGATACGCAGCAGCAGCACAAAGACAAAGGTGATAAATAAGGCATGAGCCAGGTGCCGAAGCAGCATCTAAATTTGTCTCGCAGAAGCTTGAGCCGGGCCTCACATGGATCTGGTTTTTTTTTGTGTGTTTTTTTTCGGAGAGGGATATGAATGAAGAAATCAGGGGACGCTCCCTTGGGACTGCCAGGCGGCAGCCTGACTAAAGGGACAGACTTTTAAATAAGCCACAGCCAGGAACAGATAGAGGAGGGGCCTTTGGGTGGGGGGGGTGCATTTGGGAGGGGGGGTTAGTGGAGGAGTGTAATGGACACTCTCTCCGTAGGGGACGAGAACACGGATCAGTCCACAATGCGTAGGCCTCGTCCTCAGCCTCACTTATGTGGTATCAGATCTAACCCGTATAAGATGGTGGTAGGCGACAAAGGTTTTAGCCACTTGCAGAACTGGATGAGTCAAACATTATAAATAAACTGCATAACCCACTTATTAAACATAATTTATCCCAACACAGACACTGTGATATCACTAAATACTCTCCAGACTACTACTATTAATAACTTCCATTATATCCACCCTATGGACAACCAACGGACACCAAATATGCGGTGGCTAGACGTGTAGGGATCCAACTGACCCCAAAAGCCTTGAGCTTTTTTAAGAGGGGCTTGAAAGTTTGAGGTAAACTTCAATATCCCAACGTAAACTGTCACTGAGTCAGAGGTGTTGAGGCCTACACTAGTAATTGTCCAGTACCATGTTGGAAAAACATGTGCATCATTCCAAAAGCTCACTTTTCTCCAGCTCAGCAAGGCCACATTCAATGGGCTTCAATGCGTTTTTATAACTGTCACATTTTGTTTTGGTTACACTGTATATTGTACTTAAGGGGCTAAAACTATTGTACTAAAACTGAACGTTGCTCACTTTTTTACACATAGAAGAGCGTGAAACACTGTGTAAACATTGCCAGCCGTGCACTAACCAGTCTCTATGGCCCATGTTTTGAATACAGTTTTTGTGATGTCACAATCAAAACTATGCATTTACATATATCCACATATTAGGCCTACAGTAGTGCTGCCCATTCACACTGAAGGTTCTGCTCCTTCACTGAGGTGTAATACAAGGCAGTCAATCAGGACAGGACTAATTTACATATATCAATTACTGTAAAAAAAATCAGTCTGTTTATATTCAAAGAAGGCCGAAAAATGATGTCTGATTTGGATACATAAGGCTATACACATTTCAAAGTAGACACTGAGGGAATAAAATATGATGGATGTGAGTATTTTAAAGAACACACAATGAGGCCATTGGATTTATATATATATGGTGGTCCACATATCTACCTGTCTATCTATCTATCTCGCTATCTAGCTAGATTGATAGACAGACAGATAAATGTATAGTGCTACTAGTAATTTAACTGTCATTTTCATTGTAATCGTAATGATAGTAATGATAGTGACCTGTCTGTTCGTGAACTAAACACACACTGATTTGTCAAGTGGACAAAACTGCATCACACATCTTACTGGGAAACCTCACCTGCCAGCCCACCTGTCTCACACACGGTGGAAACGTGGTCTGCATTCATTCATTCATTCATTCAAAAAAATAATCCCACCCCCACAACAGTCTAAATGCCATGTGCATCCATTCACACTCCACTGCAAACCAGTGTGAAGTCTCATCCCACCCAGCAGCCAGGCCCAGCGAGGTGGGCTCTGAAAGCAAGGCTGCCGCCGTGATCCAGGCTGCTCGATCACCACAACAAATGGAGATCGGTGGTCCACACAAGCTCGCGCTCGGCTCTCGGGGCGTCAGGACGAGGGAGGTGACGTCATCAGGAGCCTCCTTTAGCCATTACAGGGCTGAACATCAGCGCGCGGCTTGACAGGCGAGACAAAGACGCACCACAGTCCTCCCACCCAAAGACCAAACACGGTCGACCACCATCTCCTCCTCGCGCGCGCCGTCCAGGCCCAAACCGCGCGCTCCGTCCTCTGGCAGGACACTGTCCCCCCCTTCCCTGTATTTCTGGAGGTTCTACAGGCTGGCCATCACACCCCCCTCCACCCCCATCCGCATCCACTTCATCGCTCCTCGCGCGCTCTTACCTGATCGTGCCGTGCGTGCAAGCGTTAATCCATGCTGGGGGCGCGCGAACCCTGCTGCAGCCCTGCCTCGCGCGCGCTTCCCACGGCGCTGGGGGGGAGAAGACGCGAAAGCCCCGAGATCTCAGCAGCAGCAGCAGCAGCAGCGGCAGCAGCCCTGCCCGTCGTTGTCTGAGCTACGGAGGAGGGACGGAGAGATGTTGCCATAGAGGAGTAAACCCCCCGCCGCGAGAATAAAGACCCGCGCGATCCGGTCACGGACCCGCTGAAAGCTGGAGAGGAGCAGCTAAAGATAAAGAATAATGTCAGATCATACTGGTCCTCCACACAAAGCTTACTATCTCTCTCTCTCTCTCTCTCTCTCTCTCGCTCTCTCGCTCGGTCCCCCTCTCTCTCACATGCACGCGCACACAAAAACAGACCAATCCCATTTAAAGAGATACGAGCAGCAGTATCAGCAGTGCAGGTCTCTTGGCTGCTGAGTGTTGAATTAACAATCTTTATATATTTTAATGTATGTATTATTATATTATGTTACAAAAATAATATATCACACACACACACTATCACACACACACACTCTCTCTATCTCTATCACACACACACTCTCTCTCTCTATCTCTATCACACACACACTCTCTCTCTCTATCTCTATCACACACACACTCTCTCACTCTCTCTCTCTATCATACACACACACTCTCTCTCTATCACACACTCTCTCTCTCTCTATCGCACA
>JBBPCX010032963.1:0-15964 GCA_037974365.1 Hydrocynus forskahlii | reverse complement strand
TCTCTTCCTGTCTGCCACTTTCATGCTACCACCCCAGCACACCACAGCATAGAAAATGGCACTGGCCACAACAGACTTGTAGAACATTTGCAACATGGTATTGCAGACTCTAAAAGATCGGAGTCTACATAGGATGTACAGCCTACTTTGACCCCTCTTGTAAGTGGCCAGAGAGTTCTTAGACCAGTCCTTATTATAATCTTATTGTCAATGTGTACACCCAGGTATTTGTAGTCCTGAACAATCTCCACATACATATATATATACATATAAAACTCCGCTTGATACCGGTCCCAAGCCCGGCGTCCCTTCGGGGAAGGGGGAGGGTTGGACGTAGGGCTAGCAACTCTACCCCGAGAAAACTCAAATGCTACAGAAACAACGAGAAGAAATCCACTCGAAAATTGGCATGAGAATTTGAATTCGGCCCTTACGGACCCTATGACAACGGCAGGACAAACTCCTTGTGGCGCCTCATGTTCAATGTGCAGTACGATATTCTCAGCAAAAAACATCACCCAAATTGGAACATGGACTGTACGGACCCTGCATCAGTGTGGCCACCTCGGCCTCAGCGAAGTTCGATGGACAGGTAGCGGTCGACTCGCCAGTGACAGTAAAGTTATCATTTACTCTGGCCCCGAAGGTCGACACGAAAGCGGAGTGGCATTAGTCCTGGGAAACCAAGCTGCCAACGCTCTGATCGGATGGAAGCCGGTTAGCGACCGTATAATTACGACCCGATTCCGGTCGATACACACCAAGACCAAAGTGGTGCAAGTCTATGCCCCAGCGGAAGCCAGCTGTGACACAGAAAAGGATGCCTTCTATGAGCAGCTAGAAACCCTCAATAAAATCCCAAATCATGACCCGAAGCTGATGATTGGTGACTTCAACGCCCATCTGAGCGGCGACAGACGAGGATATCAGACAACACTCAGCTCGTTCGGATCAGCTGATGCAACGAACGACAATGGCGTACGCCTGCGAGACCTGTGTAGCGAGAATGGACTATTAGTCGGGAACACTTTTTTCAAACACAAGCTGGTCCACAAGATGACATGGCGCGTACCAGGAGGCCGGTCTTTCAACGAAATTGACTACATTGACTACCGGCGATGGAGGTCTGCTGTGCAAGATGTTTGGGTCTATCGATCTGCTGACGTTGGCTCTGACCATTTCCGTGTTCAGGCCACATTGAAGCTAAAACTGAAACCCCAGCGACGTCTTATGATGACACGCCCTTTTGCAGTGGAAAAACTGACTGACCCAGTTACAGAGAAAACCTACGCCACCAGTATACAAAACCACTTTGAAATCCTCCAACACCTGAATGAAGTGGAAGAGCAGTGGGTAGCCTTCACTGAAGTAGTGAAGACAACCGCACAAGAGACGACTGGCAGACGTCGCGGGAAATACAAGGAGCAATGGATCCGCGATCAGACATGGGACCTGATAGACCGCAGGAAAGAGATGAAAAAGCTGCGTGACCAAGCTCAGGAACAAACCGCAGAAAATGAAGGGGCCAGGAGACTCTGTACCACACTGTGCACAAGCTAACTGGGATCCGGTGCAACTCAAGCGCACTGCTCAAAGACAAAAATGGAAATCTATTGGCCACAAAAGAGCAACAAGATGCGCGCTGGGTAGAACATTTCAAAGAGACAGTGAACCAACCTGACCCACTAACTTTGTATGGACTTCAACAAAGAACCATGTCAGCAAGAGTTGAATGTAGACATGAGTAAAATAACACTGAGCGAGGTGGAGACAGCCATCAAGAACTTGAAGAAAAGGAAGAAACCGGCAAAGACGAGGTCTCTCCAGAACTGCTGAAGCATGGCGGTAGAGCGGTTGCTCAGAAACTAGTCTAACTGTTCAACAGTTGTTGGCTGTCTGAGACTGTGCCTGATGGTTGGCGACACGGTGTCATCGTTAAGATACCCAAGAAGGGGCAACAGAATGCGGCAACTGGAGAGGCATTACAAAAGTCTTCTGCAGCGTACTTCTTCGCAGACTCCAAGAAGCGGTAGAAAAACGCCTCAGTGAAAACCAGGCCGGACTCCGACAAGGAAGGTCATGCACTGAGCAGCTGTTCACACTACGGAACATCCTCGAACAATGCGTCAAGTACAAAAGACCGCTATCAATAAATTTTGTTGATCTCAAGAAAGCCTTCGACAGCATGCACAGAGAATCTCTGTGGAACATCTTGAAGGTGTATGGTATCCCCACGCGCTTCATCACCATCTTCAAGAATCTGTATCTGAACTCAATGTGTGCCATCAAAACAGATTCCGGAATAACCAGCTTCTTCAACATCCTCACCAGAGTTTGCCAGGGATGTATCCTTTCCACGTTACTATTTCCGACAGCCCTGGATTTCCTGATAGCCAAGGCTATGTCGAAACCAGAATATGGAATTCCGTGGAAGAACGCAACACGGCTCACCAATCTAGATTTTGCCGATGACATAGCAGAAGAGAGGCCTGCTGGCAGAAGAGAGGCCCACTTTAGAGAAGATGACAGCAGATCTGGGTGAACATGCGGGAAGAATTGGCCTTCGCATTTGTGAAGAGAAAACACAGGTGATGCAAGACTGCCACACACCACTGCCTCTTCTTGTACCCATCACCATAGGGCAACAACAGTTAGCAGATGTAACACGATTCACGTACCCGGGAAGTTTGATAAAGAACGACAGTGACTCTGAAGTGGATGTAAACTGCCGAATCGGGAAGGCCTCTGCCATCTTCCAGTGACTTCAGACCACCTGGTCGTCAGCTTGGATTAGCCGTGCAACCAAGATCCAGCTATACTCCAGCATTGTCATACCAACGGCCATCTACGGATGTGAAGTGTGGAAAATGTCAACAACCGTTACACACAAGCTAGATGTCCTTCATCAGAGGTGCTTGAGACAGCTCCTGCACATCAGCTACTTGGACCACATCACAAACGAAGAAGTCCTCTGCCGTGCCAGGTCAAGGAAGCTAAGCAACATTGTCGCTGAAAGACGACTACGTTTTGCCGGGCATGTGCTGAGAATGGAACCACACAGGAATCCAAAGATCGCCATGTCGTGGACACGACCGGACACCAGACTAAGCCGTGGCCCTGATTTTGTAACATAAATAGTAATCCAAATAGTCAGCTAAATTTCCAGTTATTGGCTACTGTCCTCATGTTTTCGTTTCGTTCTTCTGAAAGCCCTAAGATGCGCCCAAACGCCTCCTGGCAATGCACCTAAGCGCAAGAGAAAGTGTAAGACACTCCAGGAGAAGGTTGAACTACTGGATATGTGCTGGGAAGGAAAAAGTTAAGCTGCTGTAGCATGCCATTATGAACAATAAATTACTGAACTTTAAAATTATTGGTGATTACCCATACATTTTACTGTATTTTTATTACTAAAAAATTACATTAAATTATTACTGTATTTACCCTGCTTATACCAAAGAAAATGGCAGCACATACCAAAGAAAACATGCTTGCATTAATTAATTGTAGGAGACGGCAGTTCAGTGTAAACTGTCCAACACATATACAGTTTACCTTTACATTTTAAGGGTAATGTATTAAGCTGAGGTTTAAATGAAATTCAGTCATTTTTTCTTAGAATCGAACTAATAATTGTCCAGCAAATTCGTGGAAACTGCAGATTTCCCCCACATTTTTTTGCTTTTTTCATTGCAATAAATAATTCTTCATGCATTTTAGTGCGAAATCATTAAGAAAAATATAATTTAATATAATCTAATTTGTAAATTCAGCTACATTTCCATATAAAATATAACTGTATAAATGTTTTTATACTGTCCAGAGAACACAAAGAAAGTGTGTCTTTGGATGGTAAAATACAGCTGTACGCAGAGCCGGGAGGTTTGAAAGTAGCTAATCTGAGAACCTTATTTATTCCTCCTTGCTGCTGATTGGCTGCTGATGTTTGATGCACCTGTGGAAGCTGCAGACCAGAATTTCCCTGTGGAGCGTCTCAAGTGTTTCTCTTGTTTTTCGTTTTGTTCTTCTTAAAGCCCTGTATTTTTATTACTGTAAATTAAATTAAAAGAGGCTGTTGAGCTCAGTCGCTGTCCAATGGCTGCTTTAACCAGTGGGTCACTGCAATACAATTCCTACTGAATCCCCTGAATAAGATGCGCTGCCCGACGAACAGTAAATTATTGAACTGTAAAAATTATTGGTGATTACCCGTACATTTTACTGTATTTTTATTACTAAAAAATTACATTAAATTATTACTGTATTTACCATGCTTATACCAAAGAAATTGACAGTGAATTCCAAAGAAAACGCCTGTGCATGAATTACAGTATACAGGAGTAACTTCGGTATTTACATTCGAGCACTGCAGGAGTTCAGTGTAAACTATAGAGTAAAGTTAAACTGTTCAAAGAACAAAGCCCACCGCGCCTGTCTGGGGTTGAGTTACTTGGCCTGCTGGATTGTGATCAGGTTCTGGTGGTCCGTCCAGTCCATGAACGGGTCACCGCCACCCTGGAGCCAGTGATGCCATTCCTCTAGAGCCCTCTTGATGGCCAAAAGCTCACAGTCCACTACTCCGTATCGCTGTTGAGTGGGGTTGAATTTTCTACAGAAGAAACTGCACGGATGCAGTTTCTGGTCTGGGCCTCGCTGGGCGAGGATGGCTCCTACACTCACATCGGAGGCATCCACCTCCACAACGAATGGATTGGATGGATCCAGATGAAGGAGGATGGGTGCAGAGGTTAACAGACGACAGCGATGATGGAAGGCTTGGATGGCTTCAGGGTTGAGGGTGAAAGGTGTCCTGGATGGTTTGGTGAGGGCAGTAAGAGGTGCCGCAGTTGAACTAAAGCACCGGATAAAGCATCTGTAGAAGTTAGCAAACCCCAGAAAATGCCAAAGCTGCTTAAGCATCTTGGGTAGGGGCCAGTTACGCACAGCGTCCAGCTTCTGGGGATCCATGGCCACACCTTGGGAAGAGATGATGAAACCAAGAAATGTGGAGCGCTGGTGGAAAGCCCACATCTACAACTTACAGAACAACTGATGGGCCAGCAACTTCTTGAGGACTGCCCTGAAATACCATCTATCCAGCATGTCACAGAAAACATCGTTGATGAATTATTGAAAGACCACTGGACTGCTGCATGGTCCAAATAGCATAACCAGGGTTTTGTTGTGGCCAGTGGGAGTTATGAAGGCCGTCTTCCACTCGTCGCCCTCTCTGATGCAGACTAGGTTGTAGGCGCTCCGTAAATCCAATTTAGTGAAGATGGTGGCACCAGAGAGAGCGTCTAGGGTGGTGTTGGTCAACGGGAGTGGATGACGGTTCTTGATTTTAAGCGGGGGAGGATGAAGGCCGGATGGTCCCATGGCAAACTGTTCTGCTATGTACTCCTCCATGACCTTCTGCTCCCCCACAGAGAGACAGAACAGACGGCCGTGGGGCGGTACCATGCCAGGCTGGAGGTCTGTAAGGAGGGAGTTGGACAGCCTCTCGGACTCCCCTGAGCACGTCTCAGCCTTTGCTTGGAGGCAAAGCTCCCTACAGATTGGGCCCCACTGAAATACCTTGTACTGGGTCCAGGAGATGAGGGGGTCATGCTGGAGGAGCCTAGGGTGTCCCAGGATGAGAGGAGGTGAGGTGAGATGGATGAGGAGGAAACGGAGGTTCTCGGTGTGGTCGCCGATGGTGATGGTAAGAGGTCGGGTCTGGTGGGTGATGGGACTGGATGATGGGCCGACTGTCAACAGCAGTGATGATGACAGGCTGAGATAATGCCTCACGGTCCACACCCAGTTGGGCAGCATAGGCATGGCTGATAAAATTACCAGCCACCCCTGAATCAACAAAAACAATGGCTACGATCTGTTTGTGTCCTAACTGGATATGTACCTGAAGTGGTCTGGCCATTTCCTGGATGGAGAGGGCAGATGGCACGATGGTGGTCAGGGGAGGTGCTATAGACGCAGAAGCTTTCACGATAACGTTGTTCCCTCTCCGCAGCCGTCAGGAAGGCGCAGAGAGAAAGGCAAAGTGATTTTTGGTAAAACCGGCTTAGATTTATTTGTGTGTGAAGAAATGAAAAGTGTGCCATTTGCAATAAAAATTTCATGAAATAGCTCATTTGCATTTAATGTTAATGGTTCAAAGAATGACAGGCTGAATGGTAGGCCCCCACACATTTTCATCTCACCAAATCTGGCCCTCTTTGCAAAAAGTTTGGACACCCCTGCTTTAGCACAAAGCATTTAGGAGCTAACCCTGATACCAGTGGCAGCAGCCAGCCTTGTCAAACCAAACTCGACCAGGTACTTGGACACTAACTGAGCAAGTCTACCTGTGACCGACTAACTAACTCCCTTTAAAAAATGGTTTCTGTTGCTGAGTTTATTTTGCCACATACTGTTCTGGAATAATAGTGTGAAGGGGGGCTATTTCTACAGTTACTGGGTTATAATTATAAACTCCCTTCACTCAATTCTGTGCTCTACACCCCATAGGTTATGACATGCCTCGGAAACCTTTAACATCATGTAACTTATTGAGAGAATTGATGAAGTGTTCATTATAAATATACTTGGGATGTTATTTGGCTACCCCTATAGAGCCCCTTTATTTAAGGCTAGTGTAGAATAAGGCCCAGGTAGCTAACAGTATGGTTTACAGCTATGTGAGTAGAAAACCCTTTTATCCAGTAACATTACACAGTGAACTTCAACAGACTGTTACTTTACAATCAACAATGATGGTGAATTTATTTAAAAACATCACAGAATCCTGGACACTGAAAAAGGAACAGTTCAGTTATACCCAGGGTTTTAATCTCAGTTTGTTTGGTACCATACCGTTGGTGCTTATGTTGGAGCTCATTTGCAACTTGCACAGTCTTAGTCAATACTTATGGATCCGGGGAAACAACCAATGCTTTGCAAACCTCCTCGTCCAGTCTGCCCCACAAGGAAACTGCGTTTCTCTGTCGGCATGCTCAACGACCCTCCCGCAGATCCAGCAGCTCTCTCTCTCTTCCGCGTAGCTCCTCATAGTCAAAGGAAGAAAAGAACTCAAACTCCTGCTGGGTGTGAGCCTGTCCCCTTAGGCTCGCTTAGCTCCTGCTAACCAGCGTGCTAATTAGCCATTAGCCGATGTGCTCTCTAGCCATTAATTGACGTGCTAACTAGCAATTAGCCAGCATGCTTACTACTCGCTAGCCGGCTGGCTAACTGTCCCCACCCCCAAACTTTCACTGACTTGCTTCTTCTCTCATCTCTAGTGGCTCACACCCTTTTTAATAGAATTTTAGATAATTTTACTGATTAGTCAAGGCTATAAGTGACACCTCTTCTCACCCACCCCAGAATTAGTTTGGGCATGCACTTGTATAAATGAACATGAACACACACATTTGTTTTAACCCCACATTACACATTTAAAAGAAATAAACATTTATTTAGACACTTTAACAATGTGCTACATAATTGTGACTTGAGATGCCTTGTACGCATGGGCGCTGGAACCATTATATTATATTAGGGAGAGACATGCGCCCCCAATTTTAAAAATCGTTAGTTTCACACCCCCACACATCCACCCAACGATTTGCATGAGTGAAACATGCGAGACACGGAGGGCAGCGCACACCCCGTGCCCCCACATTTTACAGTAAAAAATGTGTGCAATTTTTTTTAGATTAATTATTCAGAGAACTTGTAATTAATTATATTAATTTTTTAACCAGTTGACACCCCTAGTATATATGTATATGTGCTTTACCCTGCTGTGCACTGATACATTTTGAAAAGTTTCTTTTGTTTTGCTCTGGTTTGAAGCTTTAGTTTTCTTGTCATGCATTATCAAACTTTCTGTGTCTGCCAGCTTTCTTCAAAACTTTGAAAAATAAAAAGTTGCCCTTATTGGCACGCATGAACACAACACAGCACACAGTGTGAACAGTGTGAAATTCTTTCTCTGCATTTAACCCAGTCACCCGAGTAAAGCCAGTGGTGCAGACCGTGGGGTATAAAAGGGGCCAGCAGCGACAGGTTGGGGAGAACATTGGGCTGTTGTAATGCCTCTGCATCTCCTGCTTTACAGAGTCAAGCCTGAAGGACTACTTGCAGACCTTTTAAAGATGCTGAGAGAGAAGCTCCTATCAAGCCCAGAAGAGTACATACAAATTTCAGCCAGCCATGAACTGCATCACTCCACATGCCCTTTTCCTTCAACACAGCCTCAGTGAATTATAAATAAACCTGTTTACTTCACTTTGACTGGTGTCTCCGCTTCTGTGATTGAGCCCTGGTATGTATATTGTGCCACAATATAAGTGTGTGTATGTGGTGTAAACATTAACAATACACTGGGATGAATGCGTTCACACCAGGGCCAAGTCCAGAGTGAAAAGGTCACAGAAAGTGGGGAAAAAATAGGTACAGAGTAGGATACAGAGCAGTAACACCTTGCTTCACTCTGCACCTCCATAACCTCCACACTTTGTATGATTGGAGGTAGAGTTAGTATACCTTCAGGAGATGGTCCATAAACAGCAATATAGACAAGGAAGCGAAGGAGGAGAGAGAGAGCCACAGAAAAAAGCGGAATGCACTAAGAGGGAGAGAAAGAGAGAAAGAGAGAGAGAAAAAGACGAAGGGGAGAGAAGGTGATTAATAGTGGAAAAAAGGAGAGAGAGATAGCAGAAGAGAGGAACAGAAAGAGAAATTGGAGAATTTTGGGGGACAGCACAATCTGCAAATTGTAGAACAGCAGAAATCACAATTCCATAACACCCACAACTTCACTGTCCTACAACACAACACTGGATGATGTCCAAAAAAACAAAGCCTTCACAACATCCCCAAGACTTGCACATGTAGCATCTTCCTGATTCCTCCACCCAAGGCCCCAGCATAATGCACCTCACCATCCAACAGAGACAGAGCAAATTACCCAAAGAAGCTAGACTGTAGCTGGTAGGTCAGAAGTCTGTTCTGTATGAAGGTAAGCAGCATCTTCCCTGTGTCTCTACACTGCAGTAACACTGAGAAATGCCCCTGTACATTAGGAGAGAGGAGTGGGCTGACTACTGATGCAGCCAGATCTGTAGCAGGCTGTCATATTACAATGAATCATAACTAATTACTGATTATTTTTTTTTAACCAGTCATGAATGCAGAGGTTTATTCAGGACTTCAGGAAGTGTGGCAAGTTTATAGAAGTTTTTTTAAATGTTTCATGAAAGCAGCATATGAAATTAAAAGGTGATAAAAGATAGAAATAAAGAGTTGAGAAGAAGTGCAGAGACTAACCAAGAAGTGGCAAAGTGAAAAAATAAGTGTTTGTACCTTAGACTTAGCAAAAGTACTCTTATTTCTACTGGAAAACTTTGTGATTTATTTTAAAGTGCAGATAAGTGGAAAAGAAATGATCTCCATCCGGAGTCATGACATGTTTCGTTTGTATTGTGCAGACACCTTTTGGATAGTTCAGATGTTCAAAAAAACATGTCAGACAAAGACCCATTGTGCACTTGCAAAATTGCAATGTGAAACATAATGTGAATCAAATGCAAAAATATAATAAAAACATACATCTTGGTTCGGAACTTGGTCTGGACTTTCAGGTGTGAAAATGCCTTTTGATGCCTTTAGTGCTTTGGGTTTTCCTTTTGAATATCATCAAACACTTAAAGGCTAATTTGTTTCTCAAGGAAGCAGACAAGATGAAACGATTTTTATGAGAGGCACTACAGGACATTATCCATACTCGGTCTCACACATACAATACTATACTCTTTCACAAACACTACCATAACTTCTTTTATGTACAGTCATACTGTACTTTATTTACGATTATACTCTCCTACATAGATTACTATCCTCTCTTACACACACAACAAAACCCTCTTCTATCTATCATCATACCTTTGTGCATACTACAATGACTTTAAGACAGAATGATAGTGAATGTAAGACAGAATGACAGTGAATGTAAGACAGAATGTTATGATGTGTGACTGAGAATAGTTGTCTGTATGAGAGAGTTTGACTGAAACGGAAGAGTGTTTGATTGAAAAGGAAGAGGTTCTTAATCCTCAATTCCTAATTAGTTTATCTGAGGAGGATGATTATTAGAAGATGGTGGATAGGGAACGTATTAATGAACCATTAGGCTCTTAAATAAAATGTTAACTCTCCAATTGTTGTGACCTCAGTGTCAGAAATGTTGGGACAAAGACGACAGTCATCCACAAGGGCTACTCCTAACGCTGCCATTGACGCAGCTCTTCCGGAGCTGGCTCCGGGAGCAGCAGCAGCTCTTCAGCTAGCCTTAATGTTAGCCAGGTAGTGGGACCCCGCTATCAAACTCAACACTATTTTGGTGGATGGGCTTCAAAGTCACAGAAGAGGTGAGTCAGATTTAAAGAGTTTCATTTAATTTAAATAATACTGAATATCAGTAGTGATGTTTTTTTTAAGACACTTCTTATCGCTTCTAAGCTGCCGTTAGCTGTCAGACTGGTAGCTTAACTGGCTAAGTGTCAAAATGCTAACTGACAGCCATTGTATTAACTAGGCCCATGTAAACCTTGAATGGGTTTTACAAAGGGGAAAAATATTGCAAAACTCCTTGCAAATTTTGATATAACGCTGCCATAAAATGGAAATGTGGGGGGGTTCTAGAGGGAGACAGGGTAGGGGTGCTATTTATTATGTTTAAAGAGGAGGGCTCCCGTGGTTAATGTGTTTTATTTTATTCTCTGACCTGTCACTTTATACAAATACTGTTGTTACTGTTACTTCTATTAATGATAACAATAATAAAATAATAATGCCGATTATATATATTCTTTTGTCAGGTCTACCACCCAGAATCACCCTACCTTCAACAAGGATGGTATACAATTACCTCATCCATAATGGGGTGAAGTTTGCAAGCATAAAACCACAAGAAAGCTTCATGAAAAGGGGCTACATTTTAAAAGCCTTTGAAATTAGGAAAATGTGGGACTCCAGGACAGTCATTGCAGAGACAATAGAAGCATTCAAGGATATAATTCCTGAAGATGTCAGGTATTATGTTGTCATAATATTAGAATATTCCTGGGTTAATTGCTTCAGAATTTATCTTTTTATTTATTTATTTTTCTTGTGTTTTTCAGTATTGAACTTTTGATGCCATGTGGAAATAAACTGGTGTCACCAAAGTAACGTGAAGGCCAAGAACTGAATGGCCTGATAATTCAGAAAGTATTCAGATCAAAGGCAGTGTACATTAGACCACTAAGCATTCTTCCAGGCCTGGTAAGCCATTTAAAAGTACTATAAAAAGTACTTTCTGCTTGGTTTGGAGTGTAGTTTTCATGGTTACATCAGCATCCAGTAACCACAGAACTACCACTGCCAATCAGACCACTGCCTGTGTGACTTTTTATTCATTTTTTTATTGTAGTTCAAAATTTGAAGATTGTGATCTTGTAACATTAAAATACAATGCATTTCATTTTTTGTCGCTTAAAATATGCATCACAAAAGCTGGTATATGCCCGCCAAACTGCCGTGCATTTATCAAGCTTTTCGACCCCAGGTAGGCTAAGCATGGATAAATAAGCAAAGAAAAATATCTGAAGAAAATAGAACATATAATGATGCCTAGGAAGACTCCTTTGCATTTACCTCTGATGAGAGTGGCTTACCAATATGCTTAATATGTGGTGAGAAATTGGCCAACTGTTCTGCCGACATGTGAACTCTGCTGGACCACAGGAAAAAAATGGTTAATACCACTAAAGTTAATACCACTAAAAGGCCAGACACAAGGAGATGACATCTGTGAGGCTGTCCTGGATTGTTTAAGAATCAAAGAAATAAAAACCACCCACCTGGTGTCAGTGGCTACTGATGGGGCACCAAGTATGACTGGAGTGCACAGGGGCTTTGTGGCCTTACTGTAGAAGTCACTGGATAGAAAGTTGCTGATATTTCACTGCATCCTGCACCAAGAGGCATTGTGCGCTCAAACATTCCCAGTAAACAATATGAAATTGAAATGATGTTTTTTAGACATCTTGACCTACCGTAGAAAAGACGTCTTCAGAGGGTGCAGAATGAAAGTTTTTATGACTTCTTTAGACGTCCAACTATAGGACATGTGTATAAAGTGAAGATACGGTCCGGAAATGGTCGGTGTAGAGGTCGTTTTAACGTCACACAGACTTAATTTAGATGTAATTTATGTCTTTACAGCTTTATTCATTACAAAATAATCCACTATATATTCTAATACCATATTATGTTTCACCCCAATAACTTGTATCATTAAGCAAATTCAGTACAAAAAGACACAGCATTCTTAATACATTTTTATTGGCAGTATAAGATCAGATGATAATGTGACAAGCGGGGGCCAGGCCCCTGGCTACAATTACTAGAACTACTAGTTAACTCTTAACAAGCCTACTACGCCACCCAGTGATGTGGAGCACTGGGACTAAAATAAATGTGTGTAGATAAATTAATACTTAACACAGGTTCGTTCCCAGGTTGAGCAACCAACAGCACACCAAACAGTAAATAAATTCAATAGAGTTTAAATAACCAGCTTTTCAACACAGGTCTCGACCATTACAGTTAAAAAATAATAAAAACGGAATACAAAGACGGTACCCAACACCAATGCTTTAAAAAGCACTAAACGATAAGCAGTCCACAATACATTAGTAAACCCGGAGGAATCGATCCAATCCTCAGTTCAATCCAATCCGTTACATTCACACGCAGGCGGGCCTTGGCTGTCCCAGTCGTCTCTTCGCTCGAGTCTCCACACCTATAAAACAAACACTGCGCCAGTATTCTGCTCGCACACGTTCAGCGTGCAGCCGTCCGAATGGACTTTAAACTAATACGTGAGGATGAGAGGGGTACTCACAATAGACCCGGGCAGTGCCTCATCAACTGCCCAGGCCCGCTGTGGAGAGGGTTATCGCCAACGGACGCCGTCAAGCTCGTAGCTGTCTGTTCTCTGCCTTGCTCCTCACACGCCAATCCCAGCGTTTTCCCAGCAACGGCGTTCCTCATGGGCACGTCCTTAATGGCGATTTCTTCCTTGCACTCGTCCCCTCACCCCTTGCGTCCTCCCAGTTCGGCACGTCCCTCTGTTGGCGCGTTGCTTGCGTTCAGTGCATCTGTGGGTTACTGCTTTTTCCTTCCCCTTTCACCAACTGTCCGTGCACCGACGCGCCTGGAGACCAGGGCTGCGTCGGAAATCGCATACTTCCCTACTATATAGTATGCGAAAAACAGTATGCGAGGCGAGTAGTATGTCCAAATTCATAGTATTCGAAAAACAGTAGGCGAGAAGTACCCGGATGACCTGCTTCTGTAGTAGGCATTCGATGGACACTGCACTATCCCATAAGGCAGCGGGAGAGGCGGCGTCATATTCGAAAAATGGCGGAAAACGGAGACGCGGCTCTTTTCAAGTGTAAGTACCTTGAGGAAAACGTTGTTCATTGTGGTTAAATTACACTTGTGTGAAAATGCCCTCTGTAAAGGTAAAAAAAAGAATGCCTTTGCATTAAATATAAAATCATGCTGTTGTGATGACACATGACACGTGACAACATCAACACAGTGGATGTAGTACGTCCAAATTCCATTCATACTACCCTTATTCATAACTATATAGAACGTACTGTTTTAACGGTAGAGCAGTACGTTCACATTCAAATGTAGTACCTACTCAAGTAGCATGCTATTTCGGACGCAGCCCAGGTCGCGCTGCTCCGTCCCATCGCAAAGCTCCTTTCTTTCCCAAGGAAGCCCTCCTTCACCACCGGGAGTGACCTTTCTTTCTTTTCCTCTGAGTCCCTCCTTCATTTCCAAGAGGGTACGACCACATGAGAGCGTCCCGATGTGCTAACTCCTCTTGTCTTCCTGTTTTTCTTTCTCTTTCTTGACAGTGCTACTCCAGGCGGCTCCTGTTCTTTGAATATACACACTGGTAATACAAAACTTGTCACGGTACCTGTTAGTGGCCGCTAGAGGTCGCTGTAGAACTATGACCTGGCCTCCACCTCCCACAGCTGAATTGAGTTAACTTTTGATTTATCCTGTCTTTTCATTGGTTCCCTGTCTAGTCACCCTTTGTATTTAAGTTAGTTAGTCCTGAGTTCTGTATGGGAGCATACCCTCACCTTAACCTGGTCTTTGTCCTCACCTGCATCTTCTGTTTCTCGTGTTTTAGGCCCCTGTGCCTGTTTTGGTTTGTTTCTGTTCTGTGTTGTAAATAAATCTCCTTCATTATGGCAATCTATGCATGTGCCTCCTTCTACTCCTTTTTGCCCAGACAAGGCCGCCCAGTTCCACTCAGCTCAGCCCAAATCAGCCCAGTTCAACTCGGCTCCACCCGACTCAGCACAGCCTGATCCAGCACAGCCTGATCCAGCACAGCCCGACTCCACGCAGCTTGACTCAGCGCAGCCCACTCGGTTCAGCTCCACTCGGTTCAGCTCCACTCGGTTCAGCTCCACTCAACCCAGCTCCACTCAGTTCAGCGTCACTCAGTTGAGCAGTTCCAGTCAGCCTGGCAGCCTTCTCAGCAGTTCCAGTCAGCCTGGCAGCCTTCTCAGCAGTTCCAGTCAGACCAACAGCCTTCTCAGCTGCCCTATTCATCCAGCTTCATTCAGTCCAGCGTCACTCAGGCCAGCTTCATTCAGGCCAGCTCCACTCAGTTTATCTCAACCCCACTTCACTCAGTCCAATTCAGCCCAACCCCACTCAGCTCAGTCCAACTCCATTCAACACCATCTAACTCAACCCAGATCAACCTCACCTCAGCTCAGTTCACCACAGCTCAGTCCACTGCAGATGAGCCCAGCTGCCTCCTCTGCAGTTCTGGTCAACCAAGCCACCGAACTGCAGAGTCACACTGCCGTAAGATGCCGCAGTGCCGTTGAGCCAAGCCACTGTGCTCCAGGGTTAAGCAGCTCCGACTCTGGCTCTCCTCAACTCCAGTGCTGGTTTCCAAACCGGTCTCCTCGACTCCAGTGCCGGTCTCCGCACCGGCCACCCAGACTTCAGTGGCCCAGACTTCAGCGTCGGTCTCCAAACTGGTCTCCGAACTGGTCTCCTTGACTCCAACGCTGGCCTCCGAACCGGCCATCCAAGCTCCAGCGGCGGTCACTGCACCAGCCACTCAAGCTCCAGCACCGGTTTAGAAGGAGGCACATGCGCAGACTGCCATAATTACGGAGATTTATTTACAACACAGATGAGGACAAAGACTGGGTTAAGGTGAGGGTATGCTCCCATACAGAACGTATGGGAGCATAACCTCACCTTAACCTGGTCTTTGTCGTCGCGTGACAGAAATATATGGTTTTATTCAGCCATGTAAATGGTTTTCCATATATTCTACACTATTGTGTGTACAGTAAGCCTGTAGACACCTGTATATAAAAGATGTTTATAGTAACATTAATGACTTATGAAATATTGGAACTACCATTTTTATGTTTCAATGGAATTTGGCCTGTTTCACTTAAGCCTCTTTAGTTTTGCAAAATCAGTGTGTTTTGATTACACATTAAGCAATATTTTTGATAAAACCATAACCAATAGAAACCATAACCAATGAAATGAAACCTTAACTAACAGAACAAGAACAGAACAGTCATAACTTTGCACGCATCACAGCCAAAACAGAGAAAAAAGTGCCGCTCTTACCTTTGTACTGTCCACTTTCTACCTTAAAAATGTAAATGTTCCACTTGTGGGAGTAATAAAGGTTTATCTTATCATATTTTACCATATTAAATTCCATGTCCCTGCTTTAAGAAAAAAAATATTTAACTTGTCAACAATGGAAGACAAGTTAAATGATGCCAAAATTTCCTTTCCATGTATCTTGGACCAGTGCACTGTCCTGAACACCCAGTAAACAAACAAAACCTGTAAAAGT
>JBBPCX010032922.1:0-15967 GCA_037974365.1 Hydrocynus forskahlii | reverse complement strand
TCGCCTTCGGCTTACTCACTAGGGGCTCGGACCTGGACTCTGTAAAGCTGCTTTGTGACAACCTGGTTGTAAAAAGCACTATATAAATAAAACTGAATTGAATGGTATTGAAACACCACAAATAATACTATGTCTGTAGCACACTACCTGCCATGACATATTTTTTTCAAGAATTCTTATTTTTCTAGTTATTTATATATATGTGTACATGAATATACTTGTCTGTCTGATTACTGTGAAGAGCACCTGCAATCTCACTGTATCTTGTGTACAGTGACAATAAAGCCATCTTTATCTTTATCTTTATCTTTACCTGGCTAGATCTCTCCTTTTACCAAGTACCCAGCATCACGTCTAATCCCCTGTCAAGTTTTGTGTCCAGCCTTCTGTTTAATCTCAGTTTCAAGCTCCCATCATATCCCACGTTCAGTCTCCCATTGTGTCTGGAGTGTCTGTAGTTCCTTTCAGTTATTCAGCCCATGCCCAGACCTCTGTTCCCTTCAGTTTAGCCCCTTTTCCCTTCTAACACCCAGGTTCCTGTCCCTTCTACATTCACAGTCCTGTCATTTCTCACCTCATGTCTTGGTCAAATATAGTGTCTCCCCCTCTGTACCTGTTATTGAACGAGTATCTGAACCTATTTTTTTAAAATTGGTATCCAAACCAATATTTGAACCTGAACGTGTATCTGTCAGTATCTGTTTCTGCTGTCTTAATTTGTGCTTACCTTAGTCTTTTATTGCTAAGTCATTTGAGCATCCCTATTCCATTGTTTAGCCTAATTTATTTCATGTCATAGTCTTATCTCTCCTAATGGCTCCTTTCTACATTTGCCAGTCTGTCTTTGTTTGCTTTTTAGCCGCTAGCCCTGTCTTTGTCTAGCCTACCCATTTTTACTGAGCCTCTCACTTCTCAATTTTCTCTTTATCTGTGATCTCAGTCTTTCATCTCTGTGTGGTCTCTGGCCCTATACTGTGTTCAGTCACTTAGTCTGTCACCTTTTCAGTCTTTTGTGCCCTGTCCCCAGTATCTTCATGTTTGTTTTGAGCCTCTCCCCAAGGACCAGTCCCAGGCCTGTTTGCGTGTCAGGAGCTGTGCTCTAAGGGGGCAAACCCTGTCACACCCTGCCTAATCTGCTGTTCTCAGCCTTTTGTTTACACATGATCCATGTGGCCTTTTGTTTTGATTCCTAACTCCACCTTTGTGTCCTGCCTCTTCCTCAACATGCATGCGTGTCTGTTCTCTCCCTCATTTGTTAACCTCATTCAAATTTGCACAACTTTAAACTTATTTTAGAAACATCAGAAAGGTACGTTGAGTAACATCTTCTGAAATCCTTGCCTCATGGTTATGCAGGTAATTCGCAAAGAAAATATTTTAAGCTCTGACGATTGCTACTTCCACTCATAGTGATGCCAGAGCCATCAGTGGTCAAAAGTCAAAGAGTGTTTAACAGGCCTCACTCTCTCTCTGGGTGGTTACAATGGCCGGTCCTCTTCCTACTCCAGTGCTAGCTGACGTAACAGATTTGGCAGTTCTGCCAGGCCTGAGCACAGTCAGCTTTGGGGGCAAGAGCTCAAGGAAAAACGGCATTGTAATGAGAATTAAACTGCAGACCACTCTGATTATGTTTCTGAGAAAAACAAACAGATAACACCATGTTATTGATTCAACATTGAATTATGGTTAAATGCATTGATTTATGGTCAGTGTTGGTCAGTGTTGAAACTAAACATTTTATGGTCAGAAACTTTATGGTCAGTGTTGAAACTAAAGCATTTTTTTGGTCAGATTTTCAGTGTTGAACACTCGATGGTAACAAAACCGTAGTTCAACACTGATATTGAAAATAAGATGCTGAATCAACATTGATATTACTGAAAATATCCGACATTGAAAGCACCTTTGCCAAACAAGCATTGAAACAATGTTGAATCCTTGTTGAATCCATCCCCAAATGATTGATTTTTCAACATTCAATAGATGGCCTTCTCAATGAGCAAGATCAATGCTGGATCAACACTGAAGATCCTCTTTGTCTGATATGGAATCAGTGTCATTTCAATGGATGTGTGCTATCTGGGAAGGTTGTTTGGTGTTGTTTGCCAAAAGCATTTCAGGTATCTGAATCACAAGGGCACAAAAATTATTGTTGTTCAAAATTATGCAATTCAACAAACATATGTGAAAAGTTGTTGCTCTTTGGTCGGAACCCAGCCAGCTGACAACCCAAGTTAGAGCATATATAGGTGTCATAAACACTTCTTTACACAACTCTTGTATTCTCAATTTACTGCCATTTTTGAAGGTCAAATATAATCCCTGTATGTATTTTTTACACAAAGTAGGAGAGCAAAGGGTTTAAATAGCGTTGGTTTAAATATAATATGATTAATTTAAAACTAGGTTTAAATTTTACTGCAACTGTACTGATGATCAACCTGGATTTAATCCATCTTAATCCTTATTAGTGCAAATCAGTATAGACCCTAGCTAAAACTTTATCTTAGAACAAAGGAGCACAAGGCAGCCCTGTGAGCAAAACAGATTGAAGACAGTCTCACCACCATGGTCGTCACCACCATCCAGTTCATGATTCTTACCGTGGATAGTGTGTGGAATGAGTTGGTGCTATTGGCCTCAATACAGGAACTTCAAACTGAGTTGGCATGCTGAGATGCTGGTCTTGATCTGGACAATGTCATCAACCCAACCACAAAGTTGGGTTAACACTTTTACATGAAAGCAGCTCCACTCGTAGGCACCTCAACAAAACTTCATCAGAATGGACTACATGTCTATTGCAGTGGAAGTAGACACTTCTTGCATCAGTGCACCCTCCAGAAAAGTGCTTCTACAAATTATTTTATCATTTTACTATTTATTTTACTTGCATTGACTACCGAGGGCAGGCTGCCCTCTCCTCTGCCATTTCTGCCATCAAACAACTCTGTAGGTTGAATATTTACACCAAACTCGACCTATGGATTGCATACAACTTTGTTTATGTCTGAGCAAGTGATGAATGGAAGACAGCTTTTAGTACCACCTCTGTTCAATGTGTACCAAGTAATGGCATGTGGGCTTGTAAATGGCCCCTCTTTCTTCACTGCATTTATGAATGAAGTTTTAGAAACATGCTTAAAACATATCATAGTTTACCTGTGTATTCATCCACATATTCTGAACATGTGAAACAAGCAGACAATGTGAACAATACTCACATGTCTGCTCGAGCACGCGTTGTATGTGAAAGCCGAGAGATTTCAAATTTCATTGAAAGGAAACCGCATTTCTAAGACAATAGATGGGGATTATGGGAATTAACATGGATGTAAACAAGGGGTCTGCTGTGTCTGAATGGCCACAGTTGCGATCGGTTAAGGAGTTACAGCAGTTCCTGGGTTTCTGCAACTTTTTATTCAGGTTTATCTGGGGTTTCAGTTCCATTGCGGCCCCAGTCTTAGACATATTAAATGGCAAACCAAATAAATAAATTATGACTTCTTGAGCTAGGGAAGTATTCAATAAATTGAAATTATTGGTTACTAGTGCAGCACCACTCCCTATTTTGGCAGCCATCTTGGATTCTGCATTACAACTTTATAAAGCTCACAATTCTGTCATACAAAGTTATTATTGTTTGTGGTTGGACTCATTTCAAAGCTAACACTCTGAAGTTTCATGTGCCAGAGAAGTAACATATGCCAACTTATTTGAAAAAGGGCAAAACAGGACAAAATCCAGAAGTATGTAATGCTTGTGTGTGAGTACTCTTAGAAATCAGCAATCGTTAGTGTCCAGGTCCAAGGATTTTTTTAAACAATGGTAATCAATAGCCACAGGTCTTGTGAACTTATGTTCAAAATTCAAGCTCAAAAGAAGAACACAGGCTACTCTACCATTCATTCTTGTTCGAAGAGTCACCTCGAGTCGACACGCACTGTCCGAGGGAGTCAACTCCGCCCGCCCACCGCTAGATCCGTGGGCATTTGAACGTAAATAAAACCACAAAACACGACAAAACTCGCTCAAAATACAATAAAATAACTCCAAGGAAACTCGACAGCTCTTTTATCACATCCAGCCACCTTATAGACACTTCTAAAGTGAAGTGTCCGAGCGAGTCAACTCCGCCCGCCCACCGCTGGACCTGTGGGCATTTGAACATAAATAAAGCCACAAAACACAATAAAACAACTCCAAAACAAATCGAAAGCACTTATCACATCCAGCCAGCTTATACACACTTATAAATCAAAGTGTTGTAATTCCCAATCGCTTACTTTTTCAGAAATTCAGTTCGAACTCACACGCTCCCGTAGAGCCTCTTCGGAGCGTCTCTTCAGAGCGCCTCTGCTATTTCCCATGAAAATCATATTTACTGGACAATTATCCCCATCAAATGTCCTCGAAATATTCTGAAATATGCTTAGAATGGTCTTCTGAGTGTTTTTTCCTTGGTTTGAGCTGAAAAAATCGACTTATAAATCCAAACGCTCGCCCCAGACTCACAGGCGCCACTGATCTCAGATCAGCTCTCGCCATATTTATATAGTCCAGAGAGAAGCCAAACCCACAAATGACACATCGTTGGAAAGGGCTTTAGATTGGCTACTCGGCAATACATGCAAAGTCGGCTAGAGGATAAGTGGATATTGTCTGTCAAAGCCGGAGCGCCTGATTGGGTCCCTGAAGATTTTGGGCTGTAACTTCCCGTAGGCGGGTCGGAGAGACTCAAACCCAGGCTCATTCAAATCCTAACAACCTACGCTATTGACTTCTGCCGTAAAATCGATATTTAAACCAATCACACGGAAATAAACGATTTAATACTATTGATTTTCGCAGCCGGTGGGACGGCCACCTAGTGGTGGAACTCTAGTGGTTAAAATGTCTGATCCTATCAAACCATTTATAGTGGAGGTAGATGTCTCTGAAGTAGGTCTGGGAGCAATAAAGTGACATTATGCCTGAATGAGCAAAGTTAAGCCTGGAATATACACAGGATCATCCATCCTGTGCCCCTCAGCTGTCCCTGAGGCCAGGTCATTGTGCCAGAGCCCCTTTGTGGTCATGTGGTGGAATGGGCTCATACCACACCTGCTGAAGGAGAGAGCTCCACGGAGTGTGCAGTAATTTGTACTGGCCCCTGAAAGCAGAGGGCTTGCAGAAAACTACGGAGTCAAGTCTTACACTGAGTCCGTTACCAGTGTAAGGAGACAATTTCGTTTGGAGTGAAGGTCCTCCTGAACTTGATACATGAGTTTCTGTTTTGTTCATGCCCTCTGGAGAGAAGGTCCTCCGGTGTGAAAAGTGTACCTCTTCTGACCCAAGCTGTATGTTGTATGTGTGTAAGCTGATACGGCTGCGAAAAACTTGAATTCTGACATTTAAACCCAGTTATCTCATTATCTCTGTCTCCTTCCCCATACCCACCATGACACCAGCCAGTAAATTTGGTCTATCGCCAGCCTGTGCTTGTGTCTGTGTGTGAGCTTTTGTTTTTGTTTAATCAGCTGTACTTTAGTTATGATTATTTATTTGAATTATTTATCTTTTGAAATTGTATTATTGGACTTTGTACACACTTTTTGCTTTGTTCAGCTTAGTGAAAGACTCCTACAGAGAGGAAACATTCAGTGAGGTAAATCCTAATATGTGGTGCTTGTGTTGTGTTTGCAAAGTTTCCAATACATTTTTCTTTTGCTGTCTCCAAATCTTTATCTACTATTCATGCCAGGATACTTTGGTGAACATAAAGTGTTATAAAATGTACCCAGGTGCATGGGTGACATCCAGCCAACCAGACATACAGTCCATCACACATTATAAACTTAGTGTCACACACACCAGTCATGTGACGCACACGAGGCACCGGAAGTGATGCATGTCGTGGGGTATATAAACAGGAAGTTGGTACTACTCTGCACTCAGTCATTAGGTCTCATGCTGGTTCATCTTCAGCCCGTATTCCCTCTGTGGGTACTCCAGTTTCCTCTTCTCTCTTATATACTTACTGTGTGCGTGTGAGAACGTTGGTTCCTGTTGGGAGTCTTAACTCTTCAGTAGAGCGTTCTCAGATTAAAGAGCGTGGTTTACGAACTCTCTCATGTGTGTCCGTGATTGGGTTCATCCGCTACACTACAGTGGGCAAACTGTGTTCAGGTATGTTCTTGTTTTCTCTGTGACACTTAGGCTCCAATCAGATTAGGATATCCTTTTTTGCAGTTCAAATGTAACAGCTACAATTGCCTAACCTAACAGTCACCATGGCTGATTACTCAACATATTTATTTAGACTGTTACGAAATGACTAGAATTATCAAAGAAATTCACAGGGAGGGCAGAATAACTGCTACTCTTCACTCACATTCAGAAGAAACACCTCTATTTGTCATGTTCCACTCGGATAAGGAGGATGCAATTGCGGGAAACTTCAGGAACAAAAAGTTTAACAGAAATTAAAAACAGCGTATTTTTTCAGGCATAATTAGTCCGAGACAGTGAGAGATTTGTCCCGTGCTCGCTCTGGACTGAGCTTGGTCTGACACGTGGGGCTCACTGAAGAGAGAGTTAGGGTAAGGTGATGGTGACAGCACGCCAGCCTTCTGGATCGGCCGTTTTTTCTCCACAGACACACTAGGGGGCTCGACACGGACAACCAATCAGAACACAGAACTAATAAAACATAAACAAGACTTAACTCGGACATAGATGAGAGACAGGTGAGCCACATAACTGGTGCCTAGCAAACCAGATCAGGAGAGGGGTAGGGAGCTAAGTACAAACAGTTGGGCTGCCAGGCACCGAGGTCAAACAAAAACAAACCTGCACGTGATACACAGACGTGACGAGACTTGTGCAGGTTAGAACTCTGTTGACTGGAGCACTGGGGGAGATGTGACACTATCTTAATAACAGTCCTATATAATACCATTGAACAATTTTAATTGATTTAATTGAACACTTAAATATGTGTTATACTACTACTACTACTACTACAACTTCCTGGTTCCTGTCTGCCTCAAATCTACAAGAATCATCCCAGTGCCCAAGAAATCATCAGTGTCCTGCCTGAATGACTACCGGCCGGTTGCACTCACCTCCATCATCACAAAGTACTTTGAAAGGCTGGTACTGGGGCACATGAAGGCACACCCCAGACCAGCTCGACCCACTGCAGTTTGTATACTGCACCAACTGGACAACTGATGATGCACTTTCAGCTGCCCTTCACCTCACACTTTCTCATCTGGGCTCATAGGAATGCTATGTCAGAATGCTGTTCATAGCTCAGCATTTAACACCATTGTTCCACAGAAACTGGTGGGAAAACTAAGCCTACTGGGCATGAACACCTCACTCTGCAACTGGGTCCTGCACTTCCTAACTAACAGGCCTCAGTTTGTTAGTATTGGAACTAACACCTCCAGGTCCATTAGCCTGAGCGCCGGATTGCTACAAGGATGCGTGCTCAGCCCACTGCTGTTCACCCTGCTGACACATTACTGTGCTGCCCAATTCAGCACAAACCACATCGTCAAATTTACCGAAGGTGGGGCTCATAAGCAACAACGATTGCATCCGCGTACAGTAAGGAGTTCAGACAGTTGCTAGTCTGCTGTCAAGACAACAGCCTGTCCCTGAACGTCGACAACATGGAGATGGTCATCGACTTCAGGAGGGACTCCACCCCATACACCCCTCTTCTGCCCTCAGCTGAATATCTCTATCCGGCTTCAGTGAACACTCAGGAGACCGTGTTGCACTCTTCAGAGCTTTACTGATCCTTATTTTTCTTTTGTAAAACTGTAATAACAGAAACAGAATACAGTGTATTCACTCTCCATACAAATACACAAAGATTACATTCAATATTGTTGCTTTATGTAAACAGTCACTACACAATCTCAGCATCGACAATACACCTGCATAGCATGTTAAGAAATACTGCTAACACCACATGCTGGTATGTTCCATGCTAGCAGGCTAAACAAAGCACCAACAGCTAGCTTATGCTAGTAATGTAACAAACTCGCTAAACACACAAGAAACTCATTACTTTACTGAACAAGGTACTAATAAGTGAGAACAATCAATCGTTTTGCCACACTTACAGATTATGCCTTTTCAAGAGCACCAGATGCAGGAATATACAGAGACACGGAGAAATGGACCTTCCCTGTTGAGCGCTGGGAAAAAGCCACTGCTTGAGCTCTTACATGGCGCTTCCCTGTCAACCCACTAGATGGCAGGCTTTGCCCAGAGAAGATCAGGAATAAACATATTTACTGACACGCTACTACAATTAATTACAGAATGAATGATTATGACCCATCATATAAGAAACTTATAAAAAACATACCTCAGAATTAACCCGAGGGACAGTATAACCCCAATTCACATCAACAACTTGACTGTGGAGAAAGACAGCAGTGTGAAGTTCTTGGGTGTGCAGGTGACGGACAACCTCAGCTGGACACTCAACACCACCACCATCACCAGGAAAGCCCAGCAGTGCCTCCACTTTCTGAGGTGATTGCGTAAGGCCCGCCTTCCCCCTGCCATCCTCACCACCTTCTACTGGGAGACCATTGAGAGCATCCTCTGCAGCTGCATCACTTCCTGGTTTGGAAACTGCAACAGTGCCGACCAAAAGTCCCTTCAGCGGCTGGTGAGGATAGCTGAGAAGATCATCAGTGTGACCCTCCCACTACTCACTGAACTGTACAAGAAACACTGTGTCCGCCGCGCAACCAGCATCATCACAGATCCCACCTACCCCTCACATGGACTGTTTTCCTCCCTGATTTCTGGAAAAAGTTTCAGAAACATCCATACCACCACTACCTGACATCACAACAGCTTCTTCCCACAAGCCATTAGATTCCTGAACTCAGAGCCTACACGTAACATCAGGGTTCTGAACAGGGTCTGACCTCATACAGAGACTGCTATAAACATGCGCATGACGCTTTTAACTATCCATACTTACTGCACCGACACTTTCCAAAACTGCACTAAAACTTGCTGTATGCACTAAAACCCACGTATGTGGCTGGGCTGACAATAAACTCTCGGGAATCTTGAAATTTTGAATCGAATAATAATAATGATAATCTTAAGTAACATTAGTAACCACTTCACTAGTGCCCCCAGGGTATTTTGAGTTACCTGCTCCAAAGTATTTGTAAATGTAACATAGGGGTGCCAAGGGATGGAGACACAGATGCAGGGTTCCATACTTTTTCTTGATTAATTAACAAAACAAACCGAATGGCACGAGGGCCTACAAATAAATGAAAGATCACCCTTTATCCCCAACAAAACACCCGAACCAAAAGGACGGTGGACTGACCCCGGTAACACAAAACAAAGAGGCTTAAATACCCAACTCAGTTAAACCAAGCACAATGAAAACACGTTCTTTTAACTTAAACCAGGGCCGGCTGTGAGTATTCACCTGACCGGCGTGCACGTGTCAAAATATAAGCCCCTTATAATGTTGGAACAGAGCAGCTAAGCTAAAACTAAGCTAGGCTAAGCTATGCTAGGCTATGCTAGGCTAAGCCGAGCTAAGGCTAAAGCTAAAAAGTCTCAAAGTTTCTCTAAGTTCCAAAGTTTTTCTAAGTCCAAAAATCAACAGGAATTCTTCTAAGTCCAAAAATCAGCCTGAGTCAAAGAGGTGCGATGTTGCTGATTTATTTAAAGGTCACAGCAGAAAGCCCAGGGAGTCTCGTCAACCTTCGTCCTCTGCTGTGATCTCCGAACTCCTGGGCTCTTACATCCCATTTTATACATTTTCAATATTCATATATTCAGTTTCATAACACAACCCACAAGAGGCTTCATGTCAATGAAGAGTATAGGGTGTTACATTGCTTAATTTGATTAAAACCACCTGATGGTTAGGATCCAATAAGGAACCCACTCCTTATTGTCGCTTTTTCGCTGCCCTATTAAACACTTGGGGCATCTCCTTCACGTGTTTTGTTATTCTTCATATTTTATCTTCCAGCCAATTACTATAGATTATGTCATCCTTTTGATTCATATTTTAGGTACACCTCCATTTCTTTATTGACAAATGAAATGTATCACTATTTTGAGTAACTCCCCTTCTAATGGCTCTCTGGACATATGCTTTTATCTGAGCTATGACTCTTCTAGGGCTTTTAGGGACTTTCCAAGTGGGCATCCTAGTTGGGCCCCCAACCTTCCATTCGGACTTCTTGAACTCAAGTAACCCACGGGCGCAGTTTACTCGTGTCCATCTCCGCACCTCGCAAGGGAGGGGGTTCTCCACCTTCTCTGTGCATTTTCTGACAGAGACAGTTCTTGTACAGGGGCATTTTGGTCGGATATGAGTTTAAACTTTAACTGTGGAGGATTTTTACATTAAAACACCATATTATAATGCCATGCCAATCACCACTGATCAGTAAAATACCTCTACATGTCCCCCTTTCTGACTGCTAAGTCAGATAAAACTAATAACATGAACATTGAAAAAGAAACATACACAAATACAGTAAAGAAAATTGAATATTATGTCTTACGTTACAAGCAATAATCATTAAAATAACTGGTAACCTTGGCCAATCGGGGGCCTGATCCTTTGAAAGAGGGTGAAAAAACCTTCGGGCCACACGTAGGCCTTAATTTGGTTGAGGTAAAAAATTCCCCCCTTTATGTTGCGGTAACGCCTTCCGTGCTTGAATTCAGGAGTCCCCATCATGGTCAGAGGATACCTTACAACTTCAAAATGAAAAATAATAATAAAACTAGAAACATGTGAACCACTTAGAATTAGAAATCCACAGGTTGATATACTTGATAAGAAAATTCTCTAATAGGTAGGATACATAGATTCAACTACTACTATTCTCTAATTTATGGCAGTGTAAATGCACACATGGAAAATGAAACAAAGAATAACTGATATATCTATATTATAGAAACTAAAACCTAAAGGCTACTTGGATTATAAGTACTACTAAAAATATACTGATATAGAAGCATGCAAAACAGGATGATGCTTTGAGAACATACCCAAGTCTACTGTAAGTAATTTTACTGGTCATCCTACCGGCATTAATTTAGCTGTACCTAGAAGGACACAATGATCAATTAAACATTGAGTTTTGATACCAATTTGCCCTGTGACATTACACTCAGTTGTTGTTAGCCATACTTCAAAACCCCTGTCTCTCATTAAAGTAAGGAATTACTCCAGACCCATTAGCCAGGTTACCAGTGTAAGTAAATGAAAAGCATTGTTCTCTGAGACCACTTCCAGCTGCAAGTGTAACTGCGGCCAGAGCGCATTCAGTAATTCGGCTTGTCTGTCCCTTTTGTTTCCCAGCTGTCATGTTTGCAATACCTGGAACAGCACAGTCAGTCAGGTGATGGCATGATGATCCCAAACCAGGGTTGGCGTTGGTGAGGTCTGGTTGCTCAGAGGACCCTTTCTGGCCCAAACTAGATTCATCAAGGAAAAACATCATCCAAACTCAAATGCAACAAATCATCAATAACAGATACTCGATGGTCAACAACACCTGGTTCTGTCCCTTCTTATTGTGCGTGCTGTTCTGAGTTGGTTCGCTGACTGGTGCTGCCAGTGGGCTGGTTGCTGTCACCGACTGGCACCAGGAGAATGGTACCGGACGGTTCTGCCGGATCTGAGATGGGGAGTAGTCGCGCTGTCTGCGAGCTCGGCAAGAGCTCCTCCCGATCCTCTGTCTCCTCCTCCTGTTCCCCTGCCTCCTCTGGAGCCCCTCTGTATGCTGACGCTGTGCCCTCTTGGTTCCCTGGCAAGGCGTCCTCTCTTTCTCCTCCGTTTTTTCCATCTGCAGGGTTACCAGAATCGGAACCAGCACCAGCTTGCTCTCCCTCTACAGGGCCCTCCTCATTTCCCCCATTGAGAACTCCTCCTGAAGATGGCTCATCACTGTTGCCGTCATCTGGCTCTGCTCTGGGTAATAGACTTCCAGGGACTCTGGTACAGTGGTTAAGATGATACCAAGTAGTAATTTTTCAACTTGTATTGCTGTGGGTGTCACTCTTACCACCTTATGAGGACCATTTCATCTCGGTTCGTTCCACTTTCATCTGAACATTTTGATGTAAACCTGATCTCCAAGTCTCGATGGATTATCTGGCTCTTCCTCTGGCTCTGAAACAAGCCTCTGTTCCTGTTGATATATAGCTTCATGGTATACCAGTTAGTTGCCTCATATATGCCCTTAATCCATCTGCCAACACTGATACGGTTCCCTTGAATGTGGTATGTGCATATCCCTCACCACTTCTTCCCTTGATCAATGATCCAAATCATGCGTGTTAGTGATTAGTATTGTTAATAATATACCTGGTGCAAAATAACAACCCTTCATGGTTTCTCCATAACCCGTTGCTGTCTTATTTCGTCCCTTCGGCTATATCACATGGTTTTCTCATACACTGTTGCCAATCCTTGTATATTTATAAGTCTTCAAGAGTGGTTATAGGCTCTATTGTCAGTACAGGAACTTCACGCTTTGATGCTTTGTTGGCTGCCTCATCAGCAAATTATTTCCCTTTATTATGTATTCATTCCTTTATTAAAATTATGTGCTTAGCATTTAATTATTACTAAAACATCTCAGTAACATCATTACATTCATTAGATCCAATCTTTTTCTTTCTCTAAGTGCTGCATCGGAGTACCATCAGCCTTTTTAAATCCCTGCTGTTTCCACACTGCTCCAAACAAATGTGTAACTCCATAAGTATAAGCTGAATCAGTAAAAACATTAATACACCTTCCTTTTATTAGAGTGCATGCCTCTGTTTAGGGCTGGGCGATATGGCTGAAAACTGTATCACGATATCGGTCGATATCGATAATTGTTGATATTTTTTATGACCATTTAAAATAAGGACCAGGAGAAAAATATAATACATTTAAACATTTTTATTTTAAACTTAACCTTCCTCTGATCATAATCCCCTCAGTTATTAAGAAAGAAATGTCAACAACCATGGAAAACTCAAATAATTAAAATGTAAACATAAATCTAAAGGCACAATGAACACTTAACAATTATCTCTTAACATTTAAGGTGCAAAATGAAAGAAAATGTAAGAAATGTTTAATAAAGTGTAATAAATTAGTGCAAAGTGTTAAATATAAACAGAGAAATCTGAGAATTTTGTGCAAGTTTAGTGCTACAAAGTTCATGAGCTGTTCACCTTCTGGTGAATAAAGTGTTTTTAAAATATGTGCAGTGTTTTATAAACATAGAGATACATCTGTAATATAAAAAAACAAACCTGATACAGTACAGTAACATTGTTTGAAATATAAAACCTGCAGAAATATGAAAAAGTAATTCTTCAAGTTATTCTTACTCTAATCATACTTGATATACTTGATAAGATATCCCCAGTGACTTGCGTTGCTTCTTCACGCCCAGTGGCATAGGTGGTCCACTGACAGCTCCTCCTTCTGCACTTTGGTCTGCTGCTCCCTCAGAAGGCCCTGCCTGTGATTGGCTCTGGTCTTCATCCATGATCTCAGACACAGCTCTCATTTGAATGGCCCCTACCTTCTCTGATCTGATGTATTGGCCTTTAAACCTAGGGTCCACGAAAGTAGCCATGTCAAGGAGACCATCTGTGTCAGGGTCAGCATATTTCTCATCGAGATAGGTCATTATTTTTGTCTTCAGCTCTTTTGTGGGCTGAGTGTCCCCCTCATTAACTTTCAGCAAACTGGAGCAGAAAAGGTGGAGCACAGGCTTCACGTAGGAGAACGTCACATATGACTCCCCAGAAAGGGAGTCTGTGAACTCCAGGAGAGGAGTTAAGGCCGCATGCATTGACTCAAGGACGTCAATATCCTGCCACGTTGGGTTCAGGTGCCTGTTGTTTTTGTCAAAAGACAGAACTTCAGTGATGGCCTTTTGTTGCTCTAGGACCCTTGCCACCATCTTTTGTCTTGAGCCCCACTGGTGTGTGGGAAGATGGATACGTTCCTGTGCTTTAGAGGGTGCACTCTTTTTCTTCCACGAGTAAGAAAAGGTAGATACCACTTTCTTGCACACACCTACAGTCCTCTCCACACTTTTATCTTTTCCTGCAGCACCTGCAGAAAAACAATGCCAGCGTTAATAACTCATAATAGATCACACACAGAAACACGCACACAGAAACACGCACACACACACAGAGTCATGTCAGTGTGTAAAGCTGCTTCCATAGATCATAATATATAATCTCAATTACTGGCTAATAAATCACTATAGGAACCAACATTGATGGCGAGCATTAAAATGACAAAGCTACTCACCAATAGCAGAATGCAAACGATGGCCAAAACACTGCAGCTGTGTCCAGTTGTTCAGTGAAGTCACCTTTACTACATTTGCTCCGCTGTCTGTGGTGATGCACACCATTTTGTCTTCAATAAGACTCCAGGACAACAGTGCCTCCTTCAAGCCTTCTGCTATCACTTCTCCTGTGTGAAGTATACAGTCTCAAGGCATCTGGTTTTCAAACCCCATTCATTATCGATAAAGTGAATGGTCAAGCTACTGTATGGCTCAGAAGTACGGCTTGACCACAGGTCAGCGGTTATTGCAAAGTACTTGGCTGACAATATTTCTTGCTGCACAGATTCTTTGCACATTACATACAGCTTAGGAATGGCAGGCTTAGAAAAGTACTTTTGGCCAGGAAGAACATAGTGTGGGTCAAGCACGTGTATAAGCTTTTTATAACCTGGCTTCTCGACAGTGCTAAGTGGAAGCATGTCTTTGGCTATATGATATACCACTGCCTCCGTTATATCTTTGTACCGTTTAGATTCTTTGTCATAAGGCACTGATGCAGAGTACCTCTCCATGGTGGTCTGCTGCTTGTGTGGTGTTGCAGCTACAGATGTTGTTGGTTGAATACAGCTGTGCTCCAAAGGGTGAGCGCGGCTAAGGTGGTACATCAAGTTCATGGTAATAACCAGTCTTGGCGGGGACAACGGTCTTGCATAATTTGCAGACGACAGATGTCTGACTATGGTCAGACTTATAATATCCAAAAAACTGCCATACTGGTGAGCTGACTTTTCCTCTTTTATTTACAATTTCCTCGCTCGCTGCGGTACTCATTTTCTGCTAATGAAGAGGAATTCAGCAGACCAGCATGAGACAACGATATGGCGCTGTCAGGTCTAGGTTTCGGCCACTAGAGGCCGCCATTAGGTTTGTTTTACTTTGCTTATGTTTTGCTTCTCATCAGGAGTCTACAACCCAGGTGTTCGGAGCAAAAGCATTAGCAGGGTTGCTAGGCACCTGATGAGAAGCAACAGGTGTGTTATGTTATGTTAAGGTTCAAAAGCACCGCCGTCACAGAGCTACGGCGCGTGGTCACCAATATCCATCTAAGAGTTCTTGCAGTTTATGTCAATGTATGCTTCTGCCTATGTGTCTGTTGCAGTCTAGCTGAAGCTCGCTGATACTTCTGGTGTGCTAATCTACCAAGGACTGTTGTCTCTAGTGGCAGTAGAGATTCTTCCTCTCCCGAGCCAAGCTCAGGCTGGACAAAAGTGCTTGCTGTACTGTCACAGTGTCGGCTAACCAGCGTGAGTCCCTGTTCACGCTGCGGACTCCCTCAAGGACAAAGTGTACTCTTGACTCGACGCCTCTCTCCTAGTGGCAGTGGGAAAGCTTATGAGCAACAGTCAATTCTCCACGCACACGGGAACCCTTTCCAGTGCTCCGTCATCGCCTGTGCTACTAGCACGGACTCTGGACACTTACCGCTCCGCTACGGTTGTTTAGCGGAACCTGAACAGGCTAGTGTGGCCCTTGAGCAAGTATACCGGCCGTGTAGCCGTGTCTTCCCCTCTCCCCTTAGTTAAGAGTTAAGAGTTATGCTATAGGTGAAGGTTAGGTTAAGTGTTAAGCTACATGTTAAGCTAACC
>JBBPCX010032902.1:0-15969 GCA_037974365.1 Hydrocynus forskahlii | reverse complement strand
ATAGATAGATAGATAGATAGATAGATAGAGCCAATATATATGCAAACAAAACATCTGTAGGTGTAAATTGGACTGTGTTGAAAAACCAGAGTATCAGTATGGCCAGAAATATGTCGGAGCATAAAGACAACCTTCCAGCTCAGGCAGTCAGCACATGCACACACACACACACACATACACACACACACACACACACACGCCCCACACACTTTGCAATGCAGTCAGCCACTGCAGCTGCAATTAATGTCAACATTACAGTGAAAGATGTCCTCTGCCCATCTCCACCAACACCTACACACACACACACACACACACACATACACACACACATACACATGCACACACACACACACACACACCTACACGCACCCCACATGCATACACACCCACATACATTCCAGCCCATCCTAGTTAAAGTCTTGTATAACCCACATACTAGGTCAAGAGAAAAGCTTGTCTTGCCTCCTTTCCACATCAGAATCAACACAATAGGGGTGTGTTTGAATAACGTACACATCTCAAATAATCTTCCCGGATTTCCTAATCTTCACTCCAAATTTCATAGAAATGCATTGTGTATACGACTTACACAGAAACAGCACACAGTCAACAGTAATCTGTAGCTTCTGAGCTTTTTAACTAAGAAACATAAGAGGGCTTTTCTTTAAAAGATACAGTTTTTTTCATCAGAAAAGTCAACAATGCATTTTAGGAGAAATGCTTCAGAGAAAATGAATCTTGCATGCTAATATGGGTAGTTAGCTTTGCCTAGACTTGAGCACTGAGGAGTTATCTACTGGCTAAGTCCTTTAACCACCGGCAGGCTACGACAGTGTTTTGATGCTAATATAGGACAAATTTGAAATGTCAGGGTAAACATACTTTTCTCAAGTAGTGCATCAGTGATGTCTGAAATTAATAGTAGTATGATAAGAATTTAATAATAGCATGATAAGCATTAGCACTGTCTAGACCGCAGCGTATTAACAAAACTAGAATATTAGGCTATCTAGGGCAAATGTGCTTTCTCACTAACTATGCTCGAATTTTTAGCCAGTCTATGGAAAGAGTCCAAACTAAAGTGGGACTAGTGCAGTATGTGTGTATTTATAAATGACTGTGGCTAGTCCTGGCAATTCCAGCCATCATGAGCTCCAAAGTAATGTCTTGATTGATTCTGTTTAATTTCCCTGAGGAACTAAGAGGAGTGAGCACCGTGTGTGAAGAGAGGAAAAAAAATTCCACCTCATCTTGTCTGTTGGGTTATTTGATTTGTTTGAATTACTGACTTGGATTTGAAGCTCCTGCTTCCCCGAATGGGAGGGGGGGGCTAATGCCAGGCCTTATCTGTCCTGCCCTGGAAAGCTAGGCCTACAGGCTGACTGACCTACAAAGATGAGCTCTGAAATCACACCAGCTCCCCTTCCCCCCACTCCTGGGCAACAACTGGTCGACAACCAAAATCACACCACCAGCATTTTCCACACCACTCTTTTCTCGGTTGACAGCCAAAGCCACCAGTACCTCCATCGACCTCATCCCTGGTCTATAACTGAAATCATCCCCCAGTCCACAATTAAAAACCCTGGAGGTTCCATCCTGGATCCCATTCCATGTATGAGTGCCCACAACTAGGCTTTACTAATTTAATAACAGTATAATGGCTTTTTATTCGGTGAGTGGGCTTTTCATTTGTTGAAAATGGATTTTTATTGATTACTGTGTATTTTCTCGGCACTAAGCAAGTGCATTTGGGTCCTTAAGAAAATTGCAGCTGTTGGTCCTCCGCCTTCTACCTTCCTTCTTGGTGTTTGCGCAGAGTTTTGTTGCTGCAGGTTGAAGGATATTTGAGTGATATGTTCATTTGATTCTGAGGCCAAGGACATGGGAAGAACTGTTGATGAAGTATTCCGTGACCTCCTGATTACTCAGTCTTCAGGTTCCTCAGACTCGCTCCTGGGTTCTTTATATCAGCAAACACAGGTAGCAGCAAGTCATTACCAGATATGAAGCTGAACACATGAGTCCCAAGTAAAATTAGGGCAAATGAAGCATCAATAGTGAGGCACACAGCTTAATGAATGGCTAATTGTATTGTTGAACAACTTAACCCTTAAAAAGAGTTCTTTTCTGAAGCTCTCTACCATATTATACATAGGATATGCTATAATAATCATAGAATTCATTATATAATGAAATAATGACATCTTTACATTGTAAGTTATAGAGTGAAGTACATTTACATAGTATATCAAAAGCCTTGTGTGGGCACGTTTCCTACTACATGCGCAACAATACCTTTTCACTTTTAATTGGGAATTAAAATGACCCATTGTGATGAATTCCATTATTCTGGGTAGTTAATTACCATTAATCCCAGTTCTTTTGTCTGCTCAAATCTGACTAAAGAAAGAGTCATTATTGTACATATATGTATCCATAGGTCTTCCACACAGACCGTCAAATGACTGATTTCGCCAGTATTAGTAATGTTTTTAGTTTAGAATGATTATTTTAGAAAATTCACATTCCAATTCGCTATTACGGGCGCCCTTTGCAGATATGGGTAAACCATGTCTCACGCTCAAAATATGAAGAAAAACCTGACCTTTAGCTGAAGTAGGAAAGCAAAAAACATTTTTTTTCCAGTGACCTTATTAGCTATCTTAACCACAGGATCCAGTAGCACTGACTGTAAGTATCGTAGGGATAATGTTCTGGTTTAGCTGTTTTCGTGATGCGGATGTCAGTTGTTGGCGAAGGCCGAATGAGCTCAATTTCACGCAAGAGGATTTTCCAGTCTGCATGGTCACCCTTTCCGAATTTGCCTTTTTAAATGTGAGCGTGAGCCATAGATTCAGTACAGAATCTGGAGTAATGAAACTGTAATGGTCTCCTGGCTTCTCCCCTGTTTCCATGACTGTTTCTTTGTCTAACCTTGCCATGGGTCTGTGTTTCCATGTGGATTTGTGGTTATTTTGGTCTTAGTCCTGCCCCCTTGTTATCCTGTTCACCTGTGTCTTGTTCTAATGTCCTCCCCTGCCCTGGAGTTTCACATTGTCTAGTTAGTATAAATACTCTTGTGTTTCAGTCTATATTGATCGGTTCTCTGTGTTCTTTGGCTCTCAGTTTGTTTCTAGATTCCTGTTTGCTTTGTCCCTGTTTAACCCTGTCCTGTTTGCTTTACCTCCATTGGCCTTGTCTTGTTCTGATCTGTTCTGTTTTAGTCAGTGCTGTTTGTATCTTTTCAGCCATGCTTTGTTCTTATTCATCTCTGTTCTGTTTTCTCTGCTTTGTCTTCATTTTATTTCAATTTACTCTTATATCATGTGTCAGTTTAGTGTTCTGTTTGTTTCTTATTTAGTGTCCTGTTTTCCATGTTCTATAGGTAACGCAGTTCACATTTCCACCCTTCTGCACGCCTACATCAGTTAGTAGCAGAAGAGATACTTCTTTTTCACAGAAGCTATAAAATGTGATTTCGGCCTATTTTGAAGGTCACTTCGTTTTATATACTAGGCATTTTTGTTCGGTAATGTTGAGCAAATGCTTTTCAATGGAAATACGTTTGATTTACAAAACTGTAACTTTACTCTAGACAACTGAAGCCTATATATGTGAGCAAACCCCCCATTGCTCACTAGCAGCTCAACACAGAGTTTCTATCTTACACGCAGAGCCAACAGTGTCCTAGGAGTTAATGGGGAAAATTGTAATTGAAATATATTTATTAAACTATCTAAATTGGTTTCCAGTCTTCTGCCCTGCAAAAAGAGGCTATAGGATATGAAACTTAAGAACAACTGATAAGGACAAAGTGCCTGAGAGTTGAATGAATAGAATGATGTGACATTTTAACCTAACCTCCACCAAAAGTCAAGGTTGAACTCATATAGAGAAGCTGTCGACACAGCTTGCTGAAAAGGACGAAGGTGTGTGTCAGAGGCTGGGGGGGCTAACAAGCAAATGAAGACCAAAATAGAGGTTGTAATGAGAACCAGTCAAAGAAGAGCTGGGAAAAACGTTCTTTTATGCCGCGAGAGAGTGTGTGTAGGCGTCTGGGTGGTTTTTGTGGCAGTGTGTGTGAATAAGACTAACATTCTCTTTATTTTGAGCTCTGCCGCCCACTTCCAGCATTAATGCTGTTAATAGTAATGCTGCTCTATGCTCATATCTTCAGTATAAATGAAGATTAAACCACTAAACATTTCAGACATGCCATCATTTTTAACTTAATCCCTTCTTTTTGCATTAGTAGAATACACTCACGTTACCCTGTACAGTCATTTCTAACTGTTATCCTGTATTTAGAAAAATAACAGAAAACCCATTGACTCGAAATGCGATTATAATAGAAACCAGTGGGCAGGTGCTGAAGTGACTGGATTCTATCATAAGTGTGTGTTTTGTCAACAGGTTATCTTTCACTCTCTCTTTCTCTCTCATACTCTCTCTCTCTCTCTCTCTCTCTCACACACACACACACACACACACACACACACACACACACACACACACACACACACACACACCTTCTCTTATTCTCTTTCTGTTTCTTTCTCTCTCCTTTTTATCTCTCTGTTTATCTCTCCTCTTTTCCTTTTCTCTCCTTCTTTCTTTTGTTCTCCCTTTCCTTATATCTTCATTTCTCTTCCTCTCTCTCTGACCTCTCTCTTTTTTCACCTCTCTCACATACATACACACTCAGACATACTGTCTCCCTATTTCTTCTCTCTCTCTCTCTATCTTTCTCTCTCTCTTTCTTCAGTGACTCTCTGTCGTATTTCAGTGAAGTAATTTGCTGGACGACTGTTTTATTAAAAGGAACCTGAACCAGTTCAGCTCTCTCTGAGACGCGGAGCACATGTCGGGCTGAGCAGAGAAAGAGCAGTGAAAAGAAAGGCAGTCTGACTGTTTTTAATTGGAGCTGTAAAGAGAAAGGAGAGAGAAGAGATGAAAGATAGGGATGAAAAGAGAGAGACGGAGCACAGCTGGTCCTCTCCTAGCTTTTCTTCATTTTTATTAAGGACAGTGTATTCCTCATGTCCTCGTAAGTGGGCCAGGCGGTGCATTTTTGCCCTCACTGAAAGGGAGGAGATCTCTCATATTTCTCTCTAATTACTACAGAGAATGCCTTTAAAGAGAACACGTCTCTTCTTTTGAGCTGGCAGCACATCCCTCACCAGAGACGGCATTTAGGGACAGCGGTATGAATAGAGCATTAACGAGAAAGAGTGGGATGAAGGAGCAAGAGGGGAAGAGAGAGAGAGAGAGACAGAGAGAGAGAGAGAGAGAGAGAGAGAGAGAGAGAAAGAGAAAGAGAGACATACGCCTCTACAGGAAAAGCAGAGCTACAGTAATTCACCATCCATCATTTGTATGGGGTTTTGTCACTCTAACTAGTTCTATATTTAATTTTATGTTATTTTTGGAATTTTTCAGAGCTTTAAAACAGCATATTATTGTAATTGTGCATCATTTCGGCACATATGCACACTGCCACATTTCAACTTCATTATCATTCATGCGTATGTCATTTTTAAAGTAATAAATACATATTTTGTGCTAATATCTATGTTACACCTGTTGGTTGGGGTCATAGTGGGTAAACTGCCAACAGGTTGTGACCTCATGCATGTGTTTACTGGGAGGGATGGGTGATAAATGTGCCATAAAGGAAAACATATTAACACCTATATTGATACTGATAGAAAAAAGAAGCAAAGCTGGGCTTTGACTCTCTGTCAGTGTAACAGTGCAGCAAGCTTGACACTGACCCCGTGGCCTTCATTCTTTTTAGGCTTGCAGTCATTCTATTAGTGCACTATTATGTGGATACAAGTTCCATAAGGCCCATTTTAACTAATTACCTGGCAGCTAAGCCAGAACAGCCAGGATAAAGGAAATAAGGACAGAGAGAGAAAATCAATGGGTGGAAGACAGAATAAATAGAGAGAAGGCAGAATGAATGAAGAGAGAAGGGAATGAAAGGAGTGTGGAAGAATAAAGAGAGCGGATTGAGTTAGAAACGAAGCCTCAGACGTGGTTCCTGTGCTGTCTACTCTTCAGAACTGCCTATTTTCTTTTTTTGTACATGTTATGCCAGTACAGTTCATGCACGGTGCAGTAAATTAGGCTGTCTTTAGCAGACAAACTTTCCAGCAGCTGAAGTGAAAAATGATGCTCATCCAGGGTGTGTAGCAGCCAAGTAAAAACTATATTCCATCCAGTTTTAGAACATTTACATTTAGGAGGGTTGTGACACTAGTATAACGTTTTTAATGCAGGTCTCCTGGCCCATTTAGCAAAAACTATCCACTTTTTCTGAGTTCACCCTACATCTCTATGCCCTCCGGAGTAGGTTAGACTACACTGTGAAAGTGGAACAGGGAACATATTCATTTTAAGCATATAAGCATTTTGAGGGTTGGAATTTGCATAAAATATTAATATTTAGTAGAATTTCTCTTTGCATTGCATCATTCACAGCATTCGTTTAGACCAGTGGTTCCAAAACTGGTTGTGGAGTACTGCCCTGTGCATTTTTGTGTTTACACACCTTTCAAGAACCAGTTCAAGAACAGTTGGGTAATAAATAGATTAGTTGGATCAGGTGTTTTGGGAGCAGGGAAAACACTAAAATGTGTTTTTGGGATCCCTGTTCTTGTAGACCTGCAAACATTAACACCACCCACAGTTCACTGAAACATAAGCCAACATTGGGCTGATTTATAGCTAGCCCAAACAGCAATTTAGTGAGTCTGCCTTGATAAAGGGGAAAGCCATACAGTGAGTGTATTAATTTTAATTTAATTTATTAACCGCGTGAACACACCACAGCAAAGTGTGAACAATGTGAAATTCTTTCTCTGCATTGTAACCCATTTGCCAAGTGAAGCAGTGGGCTGCCGCCAACGAGGGGCACCCGGGGAGCAGTTTGTGGGGATGGTACCTTGCTCAAGGGAACCTCTGTGGTGAAACTAGCAGTTGGGATTTTAACCCTCAACCTTCTGATTGGAGGGCCAACACCCTAACCACTAGGCCATCCAGCTGCCCTATAGCCATAATTAATGTAGGAAAAATTAGTTAAACACCTCTGTCAGCAAATTCAGAATTTAGTGATTGATGATGAGGTTAAGGATCATGGTTAGACTGTTATGTTTACATTTAAAAATATGTATTTTATCACAGGATCCATGTATCTGATGTTATTTGTATTTAGCTGGCTTTCCCTTATCATTCTACAGATTAACATGAAACCAACTGTGCATAACAATCACATTCAACTTCCACCCAGTAGTGCCATAATGGTCTGTGTCGAAAACAACTGCTTTACTCTAAAACCCAAGGAGAAAAAGACTGTACTGTAAACAGTCAGGGCCATGGACTAAATAAACATAGCACTGTCTGAGAATGCTTTTACTCTTAACCGAGATATGATAGTCTTACATAATAATATTATGGGCCAAACACCTCATAGTCCCACAGTCTCTGTAACCTCCATCTCAATAACCTTTAAGATGGTTCATGTGACCAATTACATGTGCCCTGGAAACTTTGGCAGACACGCTGTATTAAATGGCTCCATTTATCTGAAAGCCACTGACTCAGAACTCCTTTAACTGTTCCACTATTTTACCTCTGATAAATGACTTAGTAAATATATTAATAATCAGTAGAGATTAGCGACGCGTGTGTGTTTAATGTATGCCCTGCGGTGCCTGTTGTAATCACTTTATCAGCTTCAATCTTGTCGCGTGTCTTAATTAGCTATAAGGATGTAGCCCGTGTTACCCGTAAACCCCAGGGCAGGCAGCGTGCCTTAACCTCCAGCTAGCGTAGCATTAGCGGACCGGCTAATTCCATTAAGATGGTTGTTTTGGCGTTTGTTGCCAGATTTGTTCTGGTTGTGTTGAAGTCCTCATTAGTATGCAGAGGAGGCATTCCTTGAGGAAATCCACCAGGGAAATAATGATCCAGATGTCCAAGGAAGCTCTGTCGAGGACGCATCGGGAGCTTTCATAGGTGGATGGTTCTAAGCTTCCAGGCAGAGAGAAGATTCTATTCTTAGCATCTCTCTCTCTGTTCTGATTTGGCCTTGAATTCATGTTTGCAGGCTGAAAGGGGTTTAGAAAATCAATTGTGTGTAATTTTCTCCAACATGCCAAAAATGGGTACCATTTTCAAGGCCCATGCTTAGTAGTAGCAGTATGATCGGTGTCTTTTGTATGCTACATGCCCACAGTTTAACCCTTAGAACACAAGCGCAACAAATGGTAGATTGTTGCATATTCCACAGGTTTGTGTTGATGCTCGAGGTGTCGGACGTCATGCTGAGCTTTGTTTGGTGTTCCTATGTCACATAGAACCAAAGTTATCGTCATTTAAAAAAAAAACAAACATGTAATAATAACAACCACAACTGGGGTTTTTTAAAAATGCCACAACACACAAATGCCCATAGAGAACAAAAATGTCCAAATGTATTTTATTTTAGGTTTTAGAAACAAACGGCAAAAAAACGAGATCTTTGAACCCGGTAGAACTTTCAGGATACTCTCCGTCTACAAGTGGCTGGGGAAAATTCGCAGGGGACTCAGTGCCTATATTCCCAGAAATCCATGCCAAGATCTCTAGAACCCGTGTTCAGATTTCAATAACTCCATAGTTGTAGACACATGCAGAACGCTTTGTCTAGATCTACAGGCTTCTTGAATCCTGTCCCAAAAATGACACTGGAAGTTTCCTTTTGTTCAGATTACTAGACCATGCTAAGACTTCTAAAATCCTCAAATGTCCAGATTTCTATAACCCTATCCCCATATTTCTAGGCCTATGCCAATATTTCTAGAATCCCATTCCTAGAATTCAAGGGCATCACTTGCAGAGTTCTAGATATCTCACTTCAGTCTCTAGATTTTAAGAAGACTAAAAATCTAGAAGTCCTTATCCTGATCTCCAGTGCTCCTGAATCCTGTGCCAACTAATGCCAAGTGATGGACGTTTTCTTTAACCTTTTGTCCAGATTAGTTCAGTTAATGCGAAACTTCTGGAACCCCATGTGCAGATGTCTGTAAACTCGTGCCTCAGATTCTAAAACTCCGTGCCCCGATTGTTAGATTGTTGTCTCCTTGCCCCGATTGTTAGATGCCATCCCCACTTCTAAAATCCTGTGACAAAACTGCCACTGGAACGGTTGCTGTCCTGTGGAACTGTACTGCATGAACCCGCTGTTGGGCGTCTGTCCAGCCTTCTAATGATGTGATGAGTCACAGATGCTCTTGGGTGGTTTGATGTTGAATAATTTCTCTCCATTAACATGTTCCCTCTCTCTCTATTCCTTCCGCTCTCTCTCTCTCTCTTTCACTCTCTCTCCCGCTCCAACACTGTCTTTTTCTCACTTTCCTTGTCTCCTACGCTTATTCTTACTCGAATCCACATACACACACACACACACACATGCACGCTCACGCACACACATAGTTCCCCGATCTGGCTCCTATTTTCTGAGTCTGCCCTCTCATCTGTTTCACTTTCTGCCTCTTCCCACTGCCACTGTTTTCCTCCCACTTTCCTTATCACTATTCTCACTGACCAAGCTCTCCCTCCGTCTTTCTCTCCTCCTTTCTTTCCTTTTTCTTTCATTAAGAATGTGTGAGTCACAACGCCCTCAAGGGCACTCTGCTAGAGTGTGTAGGTCTGGGTGTTTCGTAAAGAGTGTAGGTGTCTGAAGGAAAGGCCTTGTCCTCAGACTGATTTGCAGACTTGTTCATGTCAGATGTCTTACGTGAAAAAAAAACACACAAAAAAAAAACCATTTGTTTTCCTTCCTCAGATTGAATCCTTTAAATAGTAAACTTATAACTGTCACTGACAGACTTTAGACCTTCACGCTACATCTCCACAATACACTGTTTGTAATTCTTGTCATTAAATTGATTTGGCAAAAGGCCAAAGAGTGCAAAAGAACCCAAACAACCCATTTTCACTTGCTGGCTTGGCCTCCACCTACCATCTGATGCTAATCCCATTCACACTACATTGTTGTATGTCTTTGTACTGTACTGTCTCTGTCAGAACTTTGTTGATGGTTGAATGTTGGTCCATGGGGAAAAACGTCATCACACTGAGTGCATTATTCACAGCTGCTGATGTCAGTAAAATAACCTTGAACCCTAACTCATGGTGTAGGCTAGCCCATGCCTCCTTTGAGACTCATGAAGCCCCTCAGCAGCTTTTCAAACTGCTGCAGGTACGGTGTTCAACACGTTTGGAGGAGAACACTACTAACAGATAACTACAAGGTGAGAGGGAGGGTCATCCGCTCACATCAAGGGAATTATACGCCCTGTCTTCTGACTAGGTCTTTTTCTAACAGGCTCTGTTTAAAAGAAAACACTCTGCAATGGAATAAATTCTTAATATATGATTTCTAATAGGGTTCATTGTACTTATAGACAAAAGTATTGGGATACACCGTACTTCCAGTGAAGGTCAATCTTAATGCTTCAGCACACCAAGATATTTTGGACAACTCCATGCTTCCAACTTTGTAGACACAGTCCGGGGCAGAACCTTTTCTATTCCAGCATGACTGTGCCCCAGTGTACAAAACGAGCTCCGTAAAGACATGGCTGGAGGAGTTCAGTGTGGAAGAACTTGACTGGCCCACACAGAGCCCTGACCTCAACCCCATCCAGCACCTTTGGGATGAACTGGAATGGAGATTGCGAGCAAGGCCTTCTCGTCCAACATCAGTGCCTGAGCTCATAAATGCTCTACAGAATGAACGGACACAAATTTCCACAGAAATTCCAAAATCTGGTGGAAAGCCTTCTAAAAAGAGTGGAAGCTATTACAGCTGTAGGGGGGGGGGTGACTCCATACTAAAGTCTATGTATTTGAATACAATGTCAATAAAGTTAATGTTGGTGTAAAGGTTGTCCCAATACTTATGTCCAGATAATGTACATATACTTATGCATTGCTGTATCTTAGCAGTATCAGATGTAGCAGAAGGCCTTAAAGCACTTCTCCTTGTGTAGACCAGTCTTAAGTCATCACCCTGATGGATATCACACTGCTCAGACACCTTGGAGGCACATCTGAGTTGATACTAACACAGACTTTACTTTTGTAATATATGTCCTTGGTACCTGAGTAATTTATGTTCTTTCAGGTCTTGGCCAACATAAATAGTTTTGCTGCTTAATCGCTCTGGATATGAGTTTGTGCTGATAGGTGTAATTATGCCTGTGGCATTTAGGAGACAGCTGTTTGTGAAATGACTCTGGCTTGACAGAGACAAAGAGGCTATTGGTGCGGTCTCCAGTTTCTCAGAAATAGAGGTAATAGTATACAGTTTACATAACAGCTATATGCTGTATCGTGGCCTCTAAGACTCTCTGACCTTGATACTGAAGGATTCTTACCAACCTCAGCTGACTCAGCGCAGTCTCCCATTACACTGGTTGCAAATCATACGGCTTGGCTTAAAGCAGCAAAACTGCAACTGTGTGGAAAATACATGTATTATCTGATCATTTATTTGTTCGTTTTCTCTTTCCTTTCTTTTCCTTCATTGCTTTTCCTTTCTTTTCCTTTCCTGTCCTTTGCTTTCCTTTCCATTATTTTCCTTTCCTTTCCTGTCCTTTCCTTCCCTTTCATTTCATTTCATTTCATTTCATTTCCTGTCCTTTCTGTTCCTTTCCTTTCCTTTCAGTTCCTTTCCTTTTTTTTCCGCTCCTTTCCTTTCCTCCCCTTTCCCCCCTTTCCTTTCCTTTCCATTCGCTTCCTTTTTAGAATGTTCCCTTTTGTCACCTTCTCAGAATTTCATTTCTAACCCTTCCATTTTCCCCAGTATATTCCTTTCTGAGCCTTTCCTCCCTAAACATTTCTATCTTTTTACTTTCCCCTATACTCCTTTCACACCTGAAACTTTCCTTTCCTTTCATTTCCTTTTCTTTCCCATACTTTTCCTCATTTTACCTGGCTAAACATTTCTAACATTTCTTGTGGCGAATTAAAAATCCTGTGCTTTTGCGTCACATATCAGAAACACAAGCCATTTCTGATCAAAGGCTCCAGACGGTTCTACAGGAACCAGAGAAAAATGCGGTTGCTGAGACAGGCTCCACGGGTGTTAAAGCCACGATCAGCCATCTCGATCTTTAAAGCGTAGAATGGCAGGACCGGCAGATTTGGCTGAGCAAAACTGTCACACCTCTGCAGACGCACCTCAGAAGCCCTGCACGTTCATGGACTCGGCTGTTTCCGTGGTTACTCGGTGTGTACAAAAGAGGGGGAAAAAAACGAGTCTGCATGGCGTGAAGACTGAAAGAAGGCAGTCAGGCCTAATGCTGAGCGATAGCAACTATTATAAAGGCTGTGATTTTGCCCTGGTTTACAGTGGCCTTGATTTCAAGGAAGCTGTCACCTGGATGACGAGCAGCACTGCAAAGAATTTTTGAAACTTGCGCCTTAAATTCCGCACCAATACTAAAATATGATAATCATTTCAATATTTTCTTCGCACGAGAGCTGACTTTTAAAAAAGATAAAATGGAGCATGCCCATACAAAGCAGCAAAAGGGGAAATTGCACTTCTTTGACATTTCAGGGTTGCATAGAGCCTTTCTTCGTTATAGTGGAGAAAGTCCATAGATTAGCCATCACGGAGACATATTCATATATCAAACAAAGAAAAATTATTTTCTCGGCTGCCAGCTGGCCATTTCAGATTCGAGAACTATTACGAAGTCATAGGGTCCTAATTTTCTGGCGCTGGCGGTTTTCCGGTGGCTTAGGAAATTAATTCTGCAAGGCACTTGTAGTGCTAACTGAAGCTCGACATCATCTGCTTACCTGACTGTTACTGTAGCGCTAAGAAAATGAAAAAGCCCAGCTATATTCCACCTGACTACTTAAAGGAATCATTCAATGAAAAATCACATTTCTTTCCAGTAATTCTTGAAGTACTCCATCAGCCAAGACATACTTAGTGTCCAGATGTTGCTTCTTTAGCGTAGAACCGCAGTTATGAGGCCAACATTATTATTATTTCACCTGAAAAGCCTGTATTGTATTGTTTTAAGAACATCCACAGCTCTGTGCAACCTTAATGTACATCTGGATGGGGTTTGAGCAGCTGGTTTTTGGTGGTTTTTGGTGACGCATGCTACAGAAACAATTTGGGCTTTGCTCTCTCTTAATGCAAATGATTGGAATTACAATGAACCAGATACAGAATTAGTCACTTATTGCTAGGCTACTTAAAAGTATCAGTCAGTGAACAATCTGATTTACACATTGTCATTTACCCTTGATGTACTCCATCAGCCAAGACATACTTAGTGTACAAATGTTTCTTCCTTAGTGTAGAACCGCAGTTGTGAGGCCAACATTAATACAAACTCTAGAACTCTATATGGATTGTTTCCCCCAAAAATCCTGTGTTGTTCCTGTACAACTCACCAAAACTCTTATCAATATGCTCACATCCAGCTTCATTAAGGTGGCGCAGACTTGTGGATGAGGTTTAGGATACAGTATGACTTACTGTGGGGTGTAAAACCGAAGTCATTAAGAACATCCACAAGGTCTGGATGGGGTCGGAGCAATGCTGATGAACTCTAGAACTCCATAGTCACCCAAAAAGACGACATTGTTTCTGTAAAACTCACCCAAACACTTGGATTTTACTGAAACAATTTGGGCTTGAGAAGCAGTGTTTGCACTCTCTTTATGCAAATTTCCTGAACTGGATGTATATGTAATTAGTAGGCTGGGATTCAGTACTCAGATCTTTTTAATACTTGTGACACAATGACAATCTGAAAATCTGTATCCATAACATGTAAGGTAAATACTTTGGTTGTCAGTAAATTTAGGCTGCTTTGGTATCATTTTTTTTTTTTTTTGCACTATTGCCCACCACTAGTTGGGACCACCTGTCCAAGAGGGCGGTGCTGTCTGAAAGGGCTATCCTGGCATAGCTAATGGTTCAATTTGCCCCTCCCTGTCTGTAAGACTTTCTCAAGTAGTCATATGGTCAAAAAAACCCAAACATTTCATTTGAAGGCATCAAAATTTCATATGCCTATGCCAACCTTTTGGAACCAAATGTCCAGGCAGGATTTACCTCCTTCTTCCCGCAAGTGGTGGACGCAGTCCAACTTCGCTCATTCACCCCGAAACTCAGTCAATTCCCGATCCATTCCCAAGACATCATTATACCAAACACATAAAAATAAACAGCCAGGACACACAGTTACCACAAACTGTAAACAAGCTTCACCTCACATCACATAAAACTGTCAAAGCTCTTACATAATCTTTAAGTGCAGGTTTGGATTCTTTGAGGTCAAAATTGCTTTCAAACACAGTTTAAGGTTTCATTTACAAATGCTAACAATAGAGGCTGCTGGTCAGTATGGTCAGCACAACAACGGCTGTTCCAGTGATGTCATGCTGAGCGGTCTGTGCTCGGCTGGGTGGTTGGAAGTGTGTATCTTGCTCTTGCAGCGTGTGGAGATTAGGGTTAGTAGCGGTGTAGAGGGCTGAAGAGGCTGGAAGAGTTCTTGGCTTCCTGCCTCTCTCCTCAGTGACCTGGGCAGAAGGGGAGTGGGGAAATTGTAGCGGCTCTGCAGAAGGAAATTACAGCGATTAGCAATTTAGTGCTTCTCCACTTATCCAGGTTGTTGAGAAAAGATTTGCTTCCTGAGCGAATTATAGCTGTTTTCCTCAGATTTGATGAAACTTTGATCAATTTCCGACCCATCTTCCCACCTCCCCTAAACCCAGATATCCCACACCAGGTTTACATGTGGTGGTGGTGGTGGTGGTGTTGTTCTTCTTCTTCTTCTTCTTCATTTTCCATTGTCCATCTTCTCCTTTGTCTTCTTCATTATTTCCCTTCCTCATAGTTTTCTTCTTCAGTCCTTGTCCAACTTGTTCAATTGTTCAATCTTTCATTCTTCTACTCCTTCATCTTCTCTTTATTTTTCTTCTTCTTCTGTTCTTCTTCATTACCCTTTTATCTTCATCTTCTTGTTCTTCTTCATCATCTTTTTCATCTCCTTATCTTCTTCTCCTTCTTTCTCATCTTCTATTTTCATTATTTCATTTGCCTTTCCCATTCTGTTACCATTGGATCTTCTTCTTCTTCTTCTTCTTCTTCTTCTCCTTCTTCTTCTTCTTCTTCTTCTTCCTCCTCCTCTCTTCCTCCTCTTTTTTGTCTTCTACTTCTTGCCCCTTGTCCCTCTTCTCTTTTTCATCTTCATTATTTTCCACTTTCATCTTCCAGCTTCCGTCTTACTTCTTTATTACCATTATATCTTCTTCTTAGTGTTCTTCTTCATCATCTTCCCCTTCATCTTCATCTTCATCTTCTTCTTTTGCACCTTCTTCTGTAACTGTTCTACTTATTGATCTTCTTCTTCCTCCTAATGTGCATTACTCGAAGCCTAATTGCGGTAGAATGGAATCTCAGTCATTGGCGTTCAAATTTAGTCCAAGACTTTTAATCCACATACAGAAAGCTGGCCCTGTAGGAGTGAATTTATTGTTAAGGACTTTACTGTGACTATATGAAACAATATTATAATTCTGTCTCTCTCTCCTCAGGTGCCTCTGAGTGGGGAGTGTGTTCGTGCTCTGATGAAGCTGACGTACTGTCCTCACTGTAGGGGCATGGCCTCGGCCAAGCCCTGCTCCAGCTACTGCAGGAACGTGATGAAGGGCTGCCTGGCCAATCAAGCAGATCTGGACACAGAGTGGAAGAACCTGGCAGGTAAGCAGGAGCATTTGTAAGTGTGAGAACAAGTATTTGATTATAGCAAATACTATTCTATATACAGCTCCGGGAAAACGTGAGACCAGCACGATTTATTTTTATGACAACCATTCCATGCCAGTGTCTGTTAAATTCCTACACAAGCACCTCATTCTGCTTTATGAGGGACTGATTAG
>JBBPCX010032881.1:0-15972 GCA_037974365.1 Hydrocynus forskahlii | reverse complement strand
AAGGAGTTCCAACCACTCAGCATTCAGCACCACCAGTATACTGATCACTGCCTGATCATCTGGAATCACCTGCTCCTTTTTCTTCACTGGTTCAGGACTTAAGTTAGATGTACTTTGTTGTGCTTAAATAATTCATATGTAGGTCTCTGTGTAACTGAACAAACAAAAACCATTCCTCTGAAACTGGTCGGGTCAATGAGAGTCTTTGAAAGTGAGAGTCTTTGGTTTGCAGAAATTTGACTACTGTCCAATTTAACATTATTAGGAGGAGGAATAACGAATAATCTTGGAATAAGACTTGTTAAAAGCTCTGTGTATGGCATAAATCAGCAGATTCTGTCCTCATTGTATCAGGTGGTGCAGAATACAGCAATCAGATCCACAAAAGAACAGTGTGCCAGTCGTTTTTTCTAACAGCCAAGCAGTAGCACACCTCAGATGATCTAATCCATTGTTTGAAGACAGAGAACAATTGATTAAACAAGTGAAGCCAAGAGTGCTTCTGCCTGATTGTGAAAGTTCAAATCCATAAAAAAGTCTAACCAGTGGGACCAACTGTGGCTTTTCAAAACAAGCATATAGCCGAGTGGTGTCACATCAACTCCAGGTTTTATGAAAACAAATAAAATAGATTTTGTCTAATATTAATCAAAAATAGTCTTTTGCAGTCAAGTCTTTTTTAGATATAGTCTTTTTACATGGTCTGTGACAATTTACTGATTTATCTGTAATTCATTATGGATATGGAATTCATTATCCATAATTATCAATAATTGATAGGCAGGTTTTTTTCTTTACATTTTGTACACATGAGCTTTCTGCGATCTAATCCACTAACCCAAACTCCAATCCTGGTTTTACTCCTTTCACACACACACACACACACACACACACACACATGCGCGTACACACACACACACACACACACACAGTTCTGTGTTGGCAGAGTGACTCACATAAGAGAACACAGTGTGCTGCCACATAGAAAGCACTCAGAAACAGGAATGCACAACCAGAAACAATATTTTTTTGCTTATTTGTAGCTTAATTTTCAGTCTTCTTGAGGCCTTTTTACATCAAGCCAGTTTTTCAGACATGCTGACACATTCACAAAAGGCTCCCATTTTTGACACAAGATGTTTCTAGATCTTGAAAGTCATTAGCCAACACATGAAGAACATTAAATGCTGTCAGCAGCCATGAAATAACATATGGGCTATTTCAGAGGGACGCATCTACAACAAGGCCAGTTTGGACATGGAAAATTGAAATATTGAGGATATCTGAAGGTATGTTTTAAAGTATTAAAGTACAAAACAGGCCAGATGTGTGGAGTCGCCCTTGGACCAAAAAAACAGAAGATACGCTGCTCTACCAAAAGGTTATTAAGTAAATAAAGTTATTAAGATCAATAAAGTTTTCTGATTCTGATTATTATTTGTTATTACTATTAATATATGCAAACGTTTATGCGAGTTTCATTAAAATAGCCCTCTAGAAATCACTTGTGTCCAAACCCTCCCAGCACCTTTTTCAAGCAGCAAAAGGTTGTGTGTCATTTGCTGGAGCGCATTTTGAATCTGTTGGTCCGGGGCTTTCTATACAAATAATGAACTTCAGCTCATTAAACATCCTCTTCAGCTAAGCAGTACAGGATCAAAGAATTGAATGCAGAGCATTAGATACTCATCCCCAAAGAGCTGAGGCCTGGAAAATCAGTTTAACTGTTTAGATCCAAATATTTTGGCCACTTCAAGCCTTGCAGTCAGAGGCACAGTCAGAGGTTTTCAAAGGCCCCAGGGAACTGATCCTTATGGCCTGGTCCATAAGACACTATACCAGCATCACTATCATCCCTTTAAGAGAGGAGTAGAAAAGCATTTCTTTAAACACATCATATAACTGTACGGGTGAACCCCAACCGAACCTGATGAACCATGTGTCACTGAGGGCCTGCGCTGTCACATTCTCTCAGCTTCAGCTCTTTCATTTTACTGCAGTCGCCCAGATTATACACCAGGTATTTTCTACCAAATCACACCTCCGCACTCCACCTTTCAGTGTGTGTGAATAATTCCTCACTGCAGTATGCGTGGGTTGCAAAAGTTAAGTAATAACTGTAACAGAAATCTCTGGACTGTCAAAGATAATTCATAAGCCAATATGAAGGGGCATGGGGGAAAAGAGGAAAAAATCAATCAATAAACCAAGACCATTTTCATTATTTAGCACAGGGTGTGCATTACGTAATATCCCACATTACACAACTGGAGTCTGGGACGGTGAGTCCCGGCAACTGCCACAAGAATCTCTCGTGAATAGTGTTTCATAAAAGCCCTCTGGCCCTTGACTGCTGCATGGCATCCACACTGCATGTGTTTTTTCTCAACTGGCAACCCATTTTTCATGAATGGCGTGCGATAACTAGCATGATACTGCATGACAGCAATTGCTTTACAGTGCATAACATGTTTTTGCACAACTGTTTCTGAAATCTAATACATGTGTTGTCATTATGCATGTGCAACAACAGCTTTTGCATAACTGGTCCAAATTTTCTGATCCAATCGTGATGCGTGTATAATGTGTTTCCATCACCAGAGGTGTTATAAAGTAAGAGCTCATGTATGAAACATCAACAGGAAGGCTCATAAAGCTCTACATGGCCGTTTACTGTGTTAGTGGGGAATGTCCCACCCTTAAGCAAAAAAGCAAACGAGAAAAGCCCTCTCTTGTTGAGAAGAAACGCATGCGCATAGCAGCCAGAATATTAAAATACACGTTTATGTCATGTGATTTTACCATTGATTTCAAATGTGTTTTTAGACATTAACCCTTCAAACACAAGCAGCACAAATCCATACTGTAAAGCAAAACAGCTCTTTATATCGAGGTTCCCACGGGTTGTGCCGATGCTCAGGGTGTCAAACGGGACACTTTGTTTGGTGTTCCTATGCCACGTAGAACCAAAGATATTGTCATTTTAAAAACAAGTAATCACATCTGTTACTGGAGTTTAAAAAATGGCATCACAAAACAAAAATGTCCCGATTCTTTTTTTTTAGGTCTTAGAAACAAACGGAAAAAACACAAGATCGTTAAAGCCAGGAGAACTTTACATTGCTCCGGAACCCAGTGCTGGTCGCTGAAGGTAGGATATGAACCTATGACCTCTTGGTCCAGAGACAAGTATCCTACCCACAGAGAGCATCGGAGAGGCGGAGCACCGAGCAAAAGAGCAGCAAACAGCAAGTGTGTAGGAAAACCAACACCGGTTTTAGACTGATTTACACTGTTTTTCAGACAACCCATTTAGAAATCAGATTTTACGAATTCACTCTGAGTTCTAAGGGTTAACGTGACTTTTAGTTTTAGGATTTTAGGATCCTCATTCAATAAGGGAGCAGCATGATTTTGTATGACTGGATTATGTCTGGGTTATGCATGTTCAATACGTGCTTTCACATGATTGACACACAGTCATGTCCATATGCTGTATTTGCAGCAGTTTATGACACGATTTCACATGACTAATCCATTATAAGGATGTGCATGTTCAATGTGTTGGATTATGCGCGTCATCATGGCAGTTACAACCATGTATTTTTTCGTGAATGACTCAGTCAGTATGCTGTACAAAAACACATGATGTGACGATGCATAGTTTTCATATGACCATGTGCGACTGGCCTTCCTGCATAATTGTATTACAATGGCAACCACACACACAACAGGTTTCCTCATGGCTAGCTGGTTCCTTCACTACTGAGACTGCAGGTTTGATTCCCCCTTGATGCCACCACACTACTGGCTTTGTTCTGGGCCACTCCCTCTCCCAACCATTGGGACACACCTGTTTTTCAGGGTTTGTGCTAGGCCCCTTACTTCCAGTGAAGGACAATCTTAATGCTTCTGCATACCAAGACATTTTGTACAACGCCATGCTTCCAATTTTGTGGATACAGTTTGGGGAAGAACCTTTTCTATTCCAGCATGACTGTGCCCCAGTTCACAAAGCAAGCTCCATAAAGACATGGTTGGATGAGTTCAGTGTGGAAGAACTTGACTGGCCTGCATAGAGCCCTGACCTCAACCCCATCCAACACCTATAGGATGAACTGGATTAGAGACTGTGAGCCAGACCTTTCTCGTCCAACATCAGTGCCTGACCTCTTAAATGCTCTACAGAATGAATGGGCACAAATTCCCACAGAAACTCCAAAATCTTGTGGAAAGCCTTCCAAGAAGAGTGGAAGCTGTTATAGCAAAAAGGTTGGCCCAACACCATATTAAAATCTATGCATGTGAATGCAAAGTCACTGTTGGTGTAATGGCCAGGCTTACCAATACGTTAGTCCATATAGTGTATGTTACATTTATGTTTATGCACCAGTACACCTTATTTTTTTATTTTTGATTAAGACAAGTGCGCATGCGCACAAAATATTTCTAACAGCCACATGCGCATCGTGTACCTGTGGTTGCTGCTGCTGTGAACGTGACTGCGCATGCGCCCGTGGTGTTTTCACCCGCCTGCCTCGCGCCTGCTGTATGTCAGTCACGCGCGTGCATGTGTTAAGTTGCAGAAGGGAATTCCCTTTTCATGCAGACCCTGTGACATCACGCCCATCACACACCTCCGCGCGGCGTTAATAAACACCAGCGCGCGCGTTATGGAATTATGTAATTGATGTCATTATAATGCTCTGTGCGTTTATTATTATCCCCGCACTCATTAAAGTCCTAAAACATTCAGTTACAGACACGAAATAAGGGCTGCATTACCCAGAGACACGTTAAAACCTGCATTTATGCAGTATATTTAGTAGTTATTGAATCCTGTACTGTGTAATAATGTCTTACCTTGTATGCATTGTGTATTTATGGTGTTTTAATATGTATTTGTAGTGTTTCAATATGTGCTGGTGGTGTATTATTGTGTATTACTTGAGTATCTGTGGTGTGTAATTGTGTATTTGTCGTGTAAATGTTGTGCATGGTTGTGTATTTAGTGTGTATTTCTGGTGTATGAATGTATATTTATAGTGTATTATTGTGAATGTATGTTGTGTTTGTGGTGTATTATTGTGTATTTAGTGTATAAGTGTGATGTATTATTGTGTATGATGATGATGTGTTGTGTAAGGTCTTACCTGCGGGTCTGGTCCACATTAAACAGCAGTAAAAACAGATGAAAGGTGTAAATCCGTGGCTGTAGATGGACTAGTGTCAGTAAATCCGGACCCGTCCGGACCGGGCAGGTCCTCGTGCTGCCAGACGAGCCGCTCTGCTGAATATTAATGCGGTGGAGGTGCGCGAGGCTGCAGTGGGCTGCGCGCGTGCGGACGGATCCTCAGAGGTTCTTCTCCTCAGAGGTTCTGCGTCTCAGAGGTTCTGCTCTTCAGTGGATCTGCTCTCCAGAGGTTCTGCTCCTCCGAGGTTCTGCTCCTCAGAGGTTCTGCTCTTTAGAGGATCTGCTCTTCAGAGGTTCTGCTCTTCAGAGGTTCTGCTCCTCTGAGGTTCTTCAGAGGTTCTTCTCCTCAGAGGTTCTGCTGCTAGGGGGAGCGGCGCGAGGGCGGAGACTTAAAACGGAGCAAACCGTCCTGCAGCGAGCGCGCGCGTGAGTGTGCATCTCTGCATTCACTAGTGTGTGTGTGTGTCATCCTGCAGGGGAGGAGTAGGAGTGTGTGTGTGTGCATCTGTATCTGTGCATTCGTGAGCTGAGTGTGTGTGCGTTCATAAGCAGAGAGAGAGAGAGAAAATGAATGTTTGGATGGATGGATAGGTCCATATACAGATAAATGTATGGATTGATGGATTAACAGACAGACAGACAGACAGACAGATAGATAGATAGATAGACTGATGATGGATTAATGGACTGACAGTTTACTGGATGGATGGGTTAATAGATAGATAGATAGATAGATAGATAGATTGATTGATTAATGGATGGCAGATGAATGGATGGATAGATACATACATACATACATATATGTATACATATATACAGTGGTTATAAAAAGTTTACATACACCTGTTAAAATGTGATGTAAAAAAACTTTTCCCACCTTTAATGTGGCCTGTAACATATGCCTGTACAATTCAATTGAAAAACAAACAAATCTGTTATGGAGAAATATATAAAAATAAAAATCGTACAATAAGCTGGTTGCATAAGTGTGCTGAATCCTTTGCTGAATCACCTTTTGATACAACTACAGCTGCAGCTTTTTGGCTACATACCTGCCATCAACTAAAGTGACTGATTACCGCAGATAAAGTTCAGCTATCCAAGTAGGATTTTCCTGACATTTGCATCCTACAGCTAAGGCCATGGTTCACAGAGAGCTTACAATGCATCAAAGGGACCTAAAAAATCACATGGGACAACAGTGATGTTACCGAGAATTGGTCATCCCTCCAAAGACAAGATGAAAACAGGTCAGGGAGGCTATCAAGGGGCCTACAGCAACTCTGAAAGAGCTACAGGAATTTCTGGCAAGTACTGGTTGTGTACTACATGTGACAGCAGTCTCCCGTATTCTCCATATGCCTGGACTATGGGGTAGGGTCGCAAGATGAAAGCCTTTTCTTACAAAGAAAAACATCCAGGCTCGGCTAAATTTTGCAAAAAAAATACAGCATGTCTCCGAAAAGCATGTGGGAAAAGGTGTTATGGTCTGATGAAAATAAGGTTAAATTTTATGGTGACAATATCAAAAGAATGTTTTGGGCAAAAACAACACTGAACGTCACCAAAAGAACACCATACCAACGGTGAAACATGGTGGTGGCATGGTGTTGTTTTTCTTCAGATGGAACTCGGGCTTTAGTCAAGGTGGGGGGGAATTATGAACCATTCCAAATACTAGTCCATTTTGGCCCAAAACCTTCAGGTTTCTGCTGAAAAGCTAAAGATGAAGAGGAATTTCATCTTTCAGCACAACAATGACCCCAAGCATACATCCAAATCAACAAAAGAATGTATTCACCAGAAGAAAATTAAAGTTTTGGAATGGCCCAGCCAAACCTAGTTGAAAATCTGTGGGGTGACCTGAAGAAGGCTGTGTACAAGAGATGCCTTTGCAATCTGACATTTTTGAAGCACTTCTGCAAGAAATAGTAAAGATTGTGGCATGCTGATAGACTTCTTCTTTTTCCTCTACTTTCAGCTGCTCCCATTTTATTAGGGGTTGCCACAGCAGATCAACCATCTCCATTTGTAATAAATAGAATCGCATTTACCAAGGTAATTAAAGTCTGAGATGTCTGGGAGGAGCTTTTTATATGTTGAGTTGTATGGAACTTTTTGCCAGACGGGAGGAGGGAGAAGAGAGTGTGTGAGGGGTGAGTGAGGTCACCTACAATGCTGGTGGCTTTGTGGATGCAGCGTGTGGTGTAAATTTCTGTGAGAGAGGGGAACGAGACCCCAGTGATCTTCTCAGCTGTCCTCAAAATCTTCAGTAGGGTCTTGTGATCCAAAACATTACAATTCCCATACCAGGCTGAGATGCAGCTACAGAGAATGCTCTCTATGGTCCCTCTGTAGAACATGGTGAAAATCATCCACTCTCAGGGACAGGTTGTTGGCTCTGCACCAGTCCATTAGTGCACTCCACCTCCTCTCTGTATGCTGCTTCATCATTTTTGCTGATCAAACCCACCACAGTAGTGTCACTGGCTAACTTGACGATGTGGTTTGAGCTGTGCATTGCTGCACAGTCGTGGGTCAGCAGCATGAAAAGCAGAGGGCTGAGCACACAGCCCCTGTGCTCAGCGTGGTGGTGCTGGAGATGTTGCTCCCTATCCTGACTGACTGAGGTCTCCTAGGATCCAGTTACAGAGAGAGGTGTTTAGGCCCAGCAGTCTCAGCTTGATGGTATTCAGTGCTGTACTGAAGTCTATGAACAGCATTCTTACATAAGTGTCCTTTTGTCACACCCCTTCCCCTCGTCTTCACGCCCATCACTCTAACACTCTTTTCACCTCCAGAACACTCCCACTCTCCTACTCTTCCTCCTTTCCTCCTGCGCTTGTTGTTGTTAATCCGGGCCCCGACATATCCACTATGGGAAATTTTCTGATTGTTCGCATATTGGACTTGGCAAAGTTTTACATCGGATGCCCCTCCTGACATAATCCTCCCCCTTTACCTCTGCTTGGGACCAGCACCATGAAATACACTGGCTTGTGCACCTCCAGTGGCTGGGTTGGCTTGCTGATAGACTCCAGTCCAAAAAGACTAAATGCTGTAATTGAATCAAAAGGTGCTTCAACAGATTTGGTTGTCTTTCAATTGAAATGTACAGGTCACATTAAAGGTGGGAAAAGTTTTGAAATTACTTATTGTGGTCTCTATTCTTTTAACACCAGAAAAACCTGGCATCATAACAGGGATGTGTAAACTTGTTATATTCACTGTACATAGATGTAACTGTATACTAAACCGAAAATTGTCTGAATTTGTTTGCCTTTATTGCAAACAAACTGTACATGGATAAGATGAGCTAAAAGTTCTTTAACTGTAAACCAAGAGGTATTTAATGAAAGAGCCTCAAAAGTGTATACACGCTGAGCATAAAGTATCCATATGCCTTCATATTTCTATGTATCTAATCTGACAGTAACATGTACAGTCAGTGTGTCGAGCTTCAGCCTACAGGTAGAGAAGACTCATCATAAATAAGCAATCCTTTTTTTTTTTTAAATTTGTGCCTAGATGTTGCACAAAGGACTAAAGATGTATTAATGTAAACAGTTTATAGAAATGACAGGAAAAACCATGATGAAACAGGACATTAAATATGACAGACCAAGAAAAATACTGTAATTGCTCAATTGTTTTTAATTTGTACAGCACTTTATTTGTTCTCACAAACTTCATGTAAAATAACTGTAGTTAAACAGTGAATATTATATTAAAAAAAAAAAACCCATCAAAGGCCACCTCACAGCTTCACAAGACACAAAGCTTTTATACCTGAGAATTAACATGTTGTTCACTTGGTCACTGCTGAGCTCAATCAGCAGCTGTCCGGCATGAGTTCACTGATATATAAGGTACAGACAGACTCACTGTAAAATAAAATAAAAAAACAAAAAAATAGATTTACAGCATTTTGGCATTTGCACTAGCTTTTTACAACAAATAGCAGGCAGTGCAAAATCCTGCCAAAATATTAAAAGAATAGTTGAGCGTAAAAGCAAAAAAACCTTTTCAGGTTTCCACAACAGTCATGACTACGACTGCCGTCTAAATTTACCTCTTTAGTTTAGAACTGGAGGCCAACATTGTACTAGAAAACTGAAAGTCAGTAGTCACCCAAATCTTCTCCAGCTCTTCATTTAGGTGGCTTATTATTAGCTATCAAATGTAGAGTTGATCTAGAATCAGTTCTGGTGGCATTGACCATTCCGAGGAATCCGATCCAAGACCAGTCAACCAAATGGCTGCATACTGAAAACCAGGTTGCAATTTGTGCAGCTTCTTTAGTTTAGAACTGGAGCTATAAGACTGACCTTGATCAACACTGAAAGTCGATGGTCAACCCAATCCTTCTATAAATACGCACGCAAAATGTCATGACTGATGTAGTCATGACTGATCTTGGATCAGATTCCTCTGCATTTATGATGGCAATTGTCACTGATACTAGATTAGCCATCCATATCCTGAGGTGGTTTGTGAAAGCCGACCCTGTTGTCTAAAAAGGCTGCCAGCACAAAGTTACTCGCTTTTGTTCATTTTAAAGGCTCATAGTAACACGTTCACAGGTCTGCTCTGATTTAACGAAGGCCTGGATGTGGTCTGAGAAAGTTGAGAGATGTTTTGGGGATGTATTCACAGATTTGGGTGACTATTAACTTCCAGTGTTTGTAATCCGTGATATTCTCGTAGCTCCAGTTCTAAACCTTTGGAGCAAATTTGGGCTGATCGACCACATTTAGTGTTAATGGATATTTGTGTAAATTTGATTTTTGTTCTCCCTTAAAGCACAAATTTCAATCTAACAAGCAAAACAACCCGAATTTTAGTAGCCAATAACATGTAGACCATGTAGACATCTGCGATACCATTATGTATCGCATCAGTTAGCAAGTGTTACTTTAGTGTTCTTGGATAATAAGTAAGTAAAAGCCACATTAAGAGAACAGTATCCAGAGCTGATTCAGCATGATGTGCTGCAAACCACCGTTTAAATAATAATAATAATAATAATAATGTGTTGTAAATGTCCGTAGTGACATTAAATGTGTGCTTATATACAGATTCTCTTCAAAACAGGTCAAGTTCACATAGAGTCTTTCACTCCCAATTAGCTGCTTATTAGCAGAAAAAAGTATATGCTACTTCAAACATGTATTTGCTAAGCCTGTTTCATCCAACAACGCATTATCACTACACTGTATGGGCAGAGCTTATACATTTATAATTTATACACCTTCCCAAATTGATCAAATCTATAAACAATAAAAGATTTACAAAAGAAAATACCAACTCAAACATCAGATTATTTGAAGTAGCCACACACCACATTTGCCACCAACACAATTTATCAGTGCACAAACACCACATACAGTCAATATTTGTTAGTTATAGTAGTCAGGATGGCAGATTCATCCACCAAAGACTGTACAGTTACTGTACTATTCACCAACGGCATTTCGGTTTACGAGGCAGTGAGCTGCATTATTATACAATAATCAAATACCAAAAGCTATTTTTCCTCAATTCAAACTATGATTAGTTCACCTGCATATGAAATTATGCTGCAGGTTTTGTATTTTACAATCTGTTAAAAAAAAGAAAAATTTGAGCTGGCTTGATGATACACTTTATATTATTTACTTGCACACTGTACATAAATCGGTTACACTTCACGTATTGCTTTACCTGTTGGTAGCTGGAGTTAAAGCTATACCGGTGTAGAAAAAACACACTAAAGGACACGTTGACCATTTTGCAGAAATGTTTCACTAAATTATGGGCGAGTGTAAGAATAGTGCTGGAACTTTTTCTCACAGTAGTTGTCACTACCTCGATAAGACACAATTTTGACACAAGATAAAGCACAGTAACAGATGGTCCTTGGTTCTTAAACTGCAGAAGCACATCTTTTGGGACGTACCAAAAGTTTTGAGTCCATTTCTATTACTGATTTCAAATAGGGCCCTACCAATGTCAGTTTTGTTTTCTTGGATTCATCAGCATCCTGTCTATAAACACATGCTATTGGGTTGTTTAAGGCATTTTTCCACTGCACAATTAAATTAACAAGAACCAAACAACACCCAATTAAACTTCTAGTTCATTTTTCACTTGCTTGCCTGAGACAACTGGAACCATGACCGCTCTAAAGTGTAATTACCTTAATGTACTCAGAGACTTTGAGTGTACACAGATTTATGTGTAGACTTATTTTCTCTAGAAAACAAATTTGCTATGATACTGTGGTGGGGAAAAAGGAGATGCACTGACAGTAAATAGTACAAGTGTGATTAATAAATATAATAAATAATGAAAGTGATTTTCTGTGCCAACACTCACAAAATGTCTATATATATATATGACTTGCTCTCTCTCTCTTTATAGTGAAGAGTTCACTAACGTGGCTTCAGCTACAAGTTTTAGAGGAGAAAACCATTGTATCATTAGTATCATTAGTTCTTGTTAGTAGGTACCAAAAACCACACAACAGAAACCTTTCATGCTGGACCAATGGAAAAAGCATAGTTAAGAGTTTTCTGGTACCAAAAGCAATTTGTGCAGTGGAAGAATGGCCGTATATTCTAATAAACATAAACCTTTAACATGAGGCGAATGGCTCGTTTTTGAGAATTTAAATGGTTTAATGTTCTTTAATAAAGGCTGCTAGCAAACTCCAGCTGGTTTCTTATTACAGCAACACTGGCTGGACTAGTAAACTGGAAAACACAAAGTACTGAACGGAACTGAAAAACTAAAAGCTCATTAACAGAAACTAACAAAACCACTAATAATGTTGGGAAACTCCATTCGCTAGTGAAAAGGTGCATCATGTCTTAAGACAAGTTTGTATTTTGTATAAGTTTGATTTTTAAGTGCCTTTCTATGTTGTATTTTTCCCTTTCTTTCCATATTCCACAGTCTACAAGTACAGGGTGACACAGAAAAACAGGAACTTTTGGCAAACAAATAAAAATAGAATACATGCCACAACAAAAAAATGTATTGACAGTAAATGAACCACTGCAACTTGCCTTTTAAGAAACAATCCAAATGATCAATTTCCCCTTCCGTAGTGCTGCCAACTGCAAAAAAGGGGAACTTTTGAGGTGCGTAGTGGCAGCCACCTACGCACCTCAAAAGTTCCCCTTTTTCTGTGTCACCCTGTACTTATTAAATTATACATAACAGGTAGCAATAATTTGCAATAAACACAAGTTGAAATTGAGATTCTTTAGAAGGCACAGTTTATCCACCTACCCAAGCACCACTGGCCTCGCCCCAAGCACTACAATATTTATACTATTTATTAAATTAATATATTAATAAATATTATATAATGTTTTGTTTGAAATTTTGAATCAGGTGTGGTCAGTTGTGTATGAAACTATAGTGACATGCACATTTTACACATACTTACAGTGTTTTACAGTGTTTTACAGTGTTTTATTATATGCTGTTATATTGTGTAGTTTTTAATTCTATAGGTTTCGTTCTGTCCACTTTTCTGTCATTTCTCACCTGTGGGACTAATTAATGGTTATATTATCTTATCTCTCTTATCTTTTGTTGTTTGGTGGTATATCAGTCAAGCTCAACTCAAAATCAGAAAAATCAACTTTGAGAAAGTTTGAAAATACAGTCTCTGGCCTTGAGACAATCACAGCACATCACAGTGTACGATAAAAATCACAAACAGATCCATTAAAAATAGGCTTCTACATCTTCTATAATTTCCACCAAAATCCAAAATAAAAACAAAATCTGCTCCCAGCAAAAGCAAGATCACACCACATAAAAAATGAAAGAACACGCCAAGATTTAACAGCAAACAGTCTTAAAAGCCACACACACACACACGGTACATTCACAGTGTAGATGACACACCAGTGTGTCGTTCACGTGTTTTAGGGAAATTGGTCCTAACATCGGATGAAATTATTTTTTTTATCTGAAAGATTGGAGGAGGCTTTAGGACACACACCCCACTTGGAGTCTGTCTTCACTGGAGAACAGGTGGGAAGAAAGGCACTGGATTTTAAAGGATTAACCTCAGCGTTTTTAACCTAATGCATCAGTCGATTTACACGGACAATGTTTAAGAACACTCTTATCAACTCAAAACTCACTACTGACATGAGTTTTATAGACACTACTGGCTATAAAACAAACACCTCATATAGAAATTACACTGATAAAACGCCGCATTAGACCCTTATACTGACTGGACAGACAATTACGGCTCATGTAACCGGTTATCTGTGCAGGTCCTGAAACAGTGGCTCATGCTGTCGTGGTTTTGGGTGAATGATGGAAGGAGAATGCAGAACACACACAGACAAATTTACCCAAAATTAATGCCTTCGAACAGAGACTAAGCCAAAAACATGGCCTAAAAGTGCACCTTCAAAAACATGTGCAATAAAGTAAACTCACTAATCAAAAAGCAGCAACTAAAATTCTGTTTAATAATAAGTTTTAAAAAATCTTATATAGATTTAGGCTTGCACTAAAGTCACTAAAGGAATGTAGTGCTATGAGAACTTTATATGATTCCAAGTGTAGGACTGTCATGATTACTTACATGATTAAATCAGTCAATTAATATTACATACTTGATGAATAAGCTTAGTGGTTACTGCCTGTTAACGCTCAAATCAATAAATCAATGAAAGAGAGGAAATCCACACCAGCAGGATCTCATGAAGTAAAATTCAGTGTTTGCTGTTTTAAATTGCGAGTATGATTATCTGAGTAGTCATCAAAACAATCACTACTTAGTGTCCACCCATGTGTATTCAACCTTATCTAAGCGTAAGTGTTCCGTTTGTGGTGCTTTGTTTGGAGACTTTTTGGCCTTTATCATGGCTTCTGAATATTTTTCAATCATTATTTCTTCGTTGTGTTTATAGATTTTACAACTGTGTTAGGATATTTATTAACTTAGGCTAGGAGGTGTTTCGACTTACATAATTCGGGTTACATCACTGTCATAGGAATGGATGTCAGTCGTAAATTGAGGACCCCCTGTATGTATGTATGTATGTATGTGTGTATCTATGTGTGTTTTCTATTCTTTAAAATCTGGGATGATTTTAAATGATCAATAAATTGAGGCCAAAAAATTGAATACGGTCTGATTTTTCAGTATTTAAAACAACAGATGTTGTATAGCAGCATTAAGTAACTCGGGGCAGTTTCAGTTTAAAATTTTAAAACAAAAACAAATTGTTTCGGCTGTGATTGAGTTATAATGTCACAGTTGTCTAAGTTTATCAGTGTCTTTGAATTGGGAAATAACCTAATTACCATTAATGCTTAACTGATCCATTTTTTCTTCTTCTTCATTCTCTTTGCAAGAAAGTGTTTAATAAAAGCCCATTTAAACTTTAATGCGTTAACAACTGCATCCAATTTTGTCACTGGTAAAAACAGCCTGAGAGTGAAAATACCTGAAAACATTAAACTAACAAAAACACAGCGATGTCGTTTTCTCTGTTTAGTATCAGAAAGGAAAGACAAAAATGAATCAATAATTTACAAACTTGAGTTGAGCATACAGGCTGGTAAAGACATCCGAGCCTTCTGTAAAGGAAAATAAATCATGCAAAATATTAGCGTAGGTGCCAGAAAAGATCAGGGTGATGTTTACAGATACTTAGTGGAACATAATTTAGTGACAAGGCTGTAAAGCATCTACAGCTGACCATCCAAATAAAGCACTTTTAGAGGTTCATGTTCTGTTGTCAAAGGAGTGAATGTACTTGAAGGAGACAGTATGATATATCAGGCATCTGAAAACAAAAACACATGCACACTGGAAATTAAATTATTTAAAGGCCAAGATGGGGTCAGAAAATCTGCAAAAACAACCACACAAGCATCCAACACAAACCCAAACCTGCCAGAATGGACGTTTCCAAATGAACACAAAGCAAAACAGGCCAACTGTTGTTGTTCTGTCTCTTTCAGCCAGAATAAAACAAGAGAGACATCACACAAACAGTAAAAAAGAGAGTACGCTAATTAGGGGTATAAAAATGTAGGTGGCAACTTCAGTAAAGCATGTGCTCACTTTCTTTCTCTGGATTTTTACTAATCAAATGTCTTTCTTATCTACATTTCGCCGCTGTGTAAACAGTCACATTTGTCTGTTCAATATTTCTGCAAATAAATTGGAATTCTCTCAAATTTTGCCATTTGATTTCATTATACAGTGAATCGCGTCCTAGAGAATCATAAATCAGGTCCGATTGAGATTTGCACCTCTACCATTAATAAATAAAGACACCCGAGCGCTTCCGAACGGAACTCAGATACCGTTTAAAGGCCTCTGTCCGTCACGAACAGCTCGACTGAAGACGGGAGCGCAGAGACCCACTGAGACGGAGGGAAACTCACGCTAAGGCTGTTTCGGTCGGATCAGAGCTGAGAATCTGAACACAGCCGAGACCACGTTTAGAGGCTTGAGGACCACCTGCGGGTTTGGGGAGAAGGTCAAAGGTAACACGAAGAGGCCAGCAGGGTCAGAGCAGCAGAGAGGAAGTGAGTGACCCGGTACAGGTGGAGAGGAGAGAAGGTCACCATGGCGACGCACAGAGGGAGCAGCAGGCGAGAGGTCAGGGCCAGCATCGCTTTACTGAAAGAGATTTAGACAAGTTTTAGTAAGACACACTCTCACACACACTCTCTCACACACACTCTCTCACACACACTCTCTCACACACACTCTCTCACACACACTCTCACACACACACTCTCAC
>JBBPCX010032870.1:0-15973 GCA_037974365.1 Hydrocynus forskahlii | reverse complement strand
CCTTTAAAGAGGACTATATGTGAAAACACCCTTAAAGAAAGTATCAAAACAGTCTCCTGCTTTCTTGTACACAAAGATGTGTGCTAAGGTGGGTTGCTGCAGTCTTGCACTAGCATTAGCAACTCTGTGTACTTAGCACTGTGATGTGTCTTCAGATGTTTAATCAAATTGCTAGTGTTAAACGATGTACTTTCCTCTCCGTCCCTCAACACCGTAGTAGTACAGATCTTACAGTCTGCCTTACTCATCTCGTCGTCTTTTATCTTTAAATATTTCCAAATCGCTGACATTGCTTATTCCCCTATTGAAAAGAATCTCATAGCTCGTGGATAGAATATCTGATGCCAAGTTTCCAGCTCGTTGTCTCCCCCTAGACATTGAAGTCAGGTAGGACAACAAATCATATCCGCCCAGTGTGATCAGTTGATGCAGTGAAATAGGAAATTGTTTAGTGGTATCGCTGCATGGTATCGGCAATTTACGTACGAATACAAGTATGAGTGTTTTAACAAAGTTTCGGCCTGATACCCGATTCTGGTGCAACCCTACTTCATCTGCTTCCCTACTTTTCCCTGACAAAAAGGAATGGGTCCCACCATTACTAATCAACGTTTCTCACTTTAACTGAACCTCCTCTGCTAATACTTTAACATTCAACAGGAACTGGTATTACGTAAGATGGTGGAGTGCAAGTGTAAGGTATGTACGTAACAGGGGGTAAAGGGTAGGATATGGACTTAGTTGGGGTGTTGGTGTTGTACAAGCGACAAGTGTGTGTAAGGATTGGGTAGTGTGAGGTAAGGTGAATGCAGGAACATGTGTGTTCGTGTTTACTGAGTTAACTGTAGCTTGTGTTGTCAGTGTGGGTTGACCAAAGTTCTCATATGTGAGGATCTGCCTAGGTCGTTGACTCCGGCTTGACCTTCTGACCTCAGCTATGTTATCGGGCACCAGATAGACATGGTGTCGTTGCTCCTGTATAGGCTCTGTGGCCTCCTGACTTCCATCTTCTCTCTCCAGTTCAGTGACAATTCCCGGATTTCCGTTTTTAGGGATAAGGTTTGCCTCAGGTAAGTAGCCCATCATAACTCTCTCTTCAACCTTTACAGGTGCTGACATTGGTGACAGGTTGTGGATGGGGGCTGTGGCAGGTGTCTGTGGCATCCTTCCTACCGGTACCCTCATGTGACTACTGATGACTACTGTTGCATTCAGGGTCAGACTGACCATCTGGTGTATCGGGCATTTTCCTGGTGGGCCAACATGCTATTTGGGCTGACAAATGTGATTATAGCGATTTACATTCTGTACATAATATCTAGTTTATTATATTGTATAGTTCATTTATAAATATAGTTTATAAGTTGTTTCTGTGTGATAATCCTTTGTTTTTACACACACACACACACACACACACACACACCCACACATCACAGCTTTTTTCCTGGCAATATATAGTTTTTCATGCATTTTAGTGTTAATTTGTTAATAAAAATATAATTTACTAATTTTGTAACATAAATTTTAACTTAAATTCAGCTACATTTCCATATAAAACTATAAATGTTTTGGTACTGCCCAGAGAACACATGTCAGAAAGCATGTCTTGGGATGGTGAAATACAGCTGTACTCAGAGGTGGGAATTTTGAAAGTAGCCAGTCCGAGAACGCTATTTATTTCTACTTGCTGCTGATTGGCTGCTGCCTTTTGACAAAGCTGCAGTCCAGAATTTCACCCGTGGTGCGTCTCGAGTGTTCTCGTGTTTTTCATTTTGTTCTTCTTAAAGCCCTGTATGTTTATGATTGTAAATTAAAGGAATTTATTACTGTATTTACCCCGCTTATGCCAAAGAAAACACTCGTTCATGAATTACAGTACAGTCTATATAGGGGTAACATCAACATTTACATTCCAGCACTGTGGAAGTTCAGTGTACACTGTACAGTACGAACATGTGTTTACCATTACATTTTCTTTAAGGGTAATGTATTAAGCTAAGTTTAAAATGAAATTAAATAAACCAATGTAAATTTCCGACTTGTGACACTAATAAAGATTTAAGTTATCTTATCTTTCTTTACAGCCTGGGATCGATCAAGTAGCATCATGGCAGCTGCGCATGCACGAACCAGCAGCTGGCATGGATCGAGCATTGACAATGACCACCGGCTCACTCCTCTGTGGCCCATTGGTTCTTTTCGTTACTTACACTGGGCTGGCCCAATCATATCTTTAAATTCCTCCCCCTTTTTGGCTCTGCACCAGCGTGTCAGTGGATGAGATGGAGAGAGAAAGCGTAAAGGGACCGCAGAGAAAATGCAAGAGAAAAACAAATTGCCACTTCTGGCAGACACTGCCAAATGTGCCAAAATTTCTAGCTGTATGCAAAGTTATGGTGATAACACACCAATAAAACTATTGTTTTATGGCCATGCTAGTTTGTCTTGTTACATTTATGAATGCGTATGAAATAAGCTAATAACATCATCAGTGTTACCACTTGGAGAACGGCTTTTTATATATGTCTTGCATACTGAACTAAATCGTCTATTATTTTTTTTGGACCACCATTCATCAACATTAACAGTGAGACAACAGTTAATTATCTTTTATTGTTTGTGGGGTAAGTAGTAGGCAACTTTTGGGACATGGTGTTAGAGGTTGGTTTTCTGTAGGTAATTAAGAACAAGACAGACATGAAAGACGTCCACACTTATTAACATTTCTCTGTCTTTCTCTCTTTCTCTGTGTCACATGCACACACACACACAATGTCTTCTCTTTTTGACCAAATATTTATTAAAAGATTTAGCTTTGTCATTTTTGACGGGTAAGTTCACATTTGTTGACTACTTTGTTGAATACTACTTTTTATTTAATACTACTTTGTTTATATACACATTCATGGGAGCACAAAGATGGGTGGTGTGCATAATTGTATGTGGTGGGCCGTTCTACCCGCAAATGTTGTTTTTTTGTCCCAGTCCATTAGAGGCTGCGTCTGAATATGATTGTTCCTGAGGGCCTCCATGTTCTTCACTGTTGGTTTGTTGAGTTTGGCTGTTATTTTTCATTGTTCTTCTCTCAAATGTGACATGGTGTGGGGGGACATCAACTGGAAGGTCATTCACTAGTAGTAACAGTTTGCCCTGCAGTGTCTTTGTCTTCCATTGGTCTCCAGGCTCTGGGTACACTCCATATACTGGGTTATCTGAGAACTGCTCTTTTACGATATAAATGATCTTTTCCCAGCACACAGCTTCACTGGTCCACCACGTTCACTCAGGTTCCTGATTAAGACCCTATTGCCAGGCTGTAGTACCACTACTCTTGCCTTCGTATCACAGAGTGCTTTGCCTTTGGCGGTAGCCTGTCTGTTATTCTCTCTGGTGATTCGGTAGGCTTCTGACATCTGCTTGGCCCACTTCTTTGCACATCCCTTTGGTGAGTCTGGCACTGCGTCTTCTGCCAACCTGAAGAGCAAATCAATTGGGAGGCATGACAGCCATATAGAAGAAGGAAGCCTGTTGACTCGTGTTGAGTATAACTCATGGGATTGATCTTTCCACCGCTCCTTTACTTTGCCATGTAGAGCCCTCAACATTTGATGGAACAATTTAATCGTATGTTTAAATTGTTCTACCAAGTTTCCCTGCGGGTGGTAGGGTGATGTTCTAGAATGACTGATAGTTGTTGAAGTGTGTGGAAGAGTTGGTTCTCAAAGTCATGTCCTTGGTAATTATGTATTTTTGATGGATATCCGAAAAGGAGAATGAAGTCATTAAAAAGGCACTTGGCTGCCGTCTTTCCACTCTTATTCTTTGTTGGGCAGGCTTGAGCAAACCTTGTGAAATAATCAACAACTACAAGCATATATTCATATCCACCACGGCTGTTTTCCAAATCCAGGTAATGAATACACACCGGCTCTAGAGAGGAACTCGTTGCAATACTACCCACTGGGACTCGCAGCTGCATTTCCGGCTTCTTTGACTTTGTACATGGACACTTCTTAGTGATATGGTCTTCAATCTCCTGGGCCATGGACAGCCAATAAAATCTTTCTCTGGCAAGGTTAAGGACCCACTCTGTACTGACATGTGCCATCTTATTATGCAATTTCTTCAGGACAAGTGGAGAAGGGAGCACCAGTTGTTTCCTTCTGTAGCACACCTATGCAGGAGACTATCCTCCAGGACTAACTTTCCCCACTCATGGAATAGCCTTCTGGTGGCTCCACTGGCAGCTTTCCGTATTTCTTCAGTTAGCTGTGTGCCGGCTTCTTTCAATCTGATCACTTCCCAGATGGCTTCATCTGCACGCTGTGCTTCTACAAGCTCATCATGGCTGATTGCACTTTGGTGATTGAAAGGTGAGATCAGGTTGGCTTGGGATGAGATATTGAGGGTCGCAATCCAGGCAACGTCTTTCTGTTTGGCTACTTTGCTTCCTTCACATACAGCATATACCACCTACTTACTACACTCTCTGGTGCAGGACCTGGCATAGTTTTCAATATCTAAGGGAAGACATGACAACGTGTGGGCATCTGCATTTGACTTTCCCAGCTTAAATCTGATGTCGAAGCTGAAATCAGAGGACTCACCAACCCATCAATTGCCAAGCGCATTCAGCTTTGCTGTAGTCATGATGTAGGTTAGTGGGTTGTTGTCTGTGTAAACCAGAAAATAAGTAATCCCTAAGTTTTTACACACAGCCCACTTCAAGGCAGGGAACTCCAGTTTCCCACTGTGCCAGTGATAGTTACTCTCAGCCGCTGTTAGTTGTCCTGGACCTATGCCCAAAAACTCTCTACTTGCCATCCTGATGTTGATAAAGGATTGTGCCAAGCCCCTGATCAGAGACATGCACATGTAATATGAATGGTAGGTTAAAGGCATACGCTAGCACAGGGAGGCTAACAAGGAGGGATATGAGTTGACATAACAGTGTACGTCGTCATGATATGGGATACAGCATTCATTTCTCCAGGGGCCCAGCATTTACATTTACATTTATATTTACGGCATTTAGCTGACGCTCTTATCCAGAGCGACGTACATCGGTGCTCAAGTAGTCCACATCTGTATCTTAAACCTGTAAAGCTAAACTTAAGTCAACATCCATCATTCAACCAAGTTACTGCATGCTTGGTACGCCTACACAACACTTGTCAAATGATACCTAAACAACACCTTTGAAAGAAAGTCAGAAGTTAAGACAAAGTAAGGAAGAGATGCGTGGGTTTTGTTTTGAGAAGTAAGCAAGTGAAATGAGAGACATAATCACCAAGATGCTCCTTGAAGAGATGGGTCTTCAGGCGACGCTTGATAACAGTGAGGGACTCTGCAGATCTGATAGGAAGAGGGAGTTTGTTACACCACTGGGGGGCCGAGACTGAGAAGAGTCTTGACGCATGTCTCCCTCTTATTTTGAGCAGTGGAGTGCTTGAAGCCCTGAGAGGACGAGAAGAAATATGAGGTTTGATTGATGCTGTTATGTATGGGGGTGCAAGTCCATTCTTGGCCTTGAAAGCAAGTGTTAAGGACTTAACATGAGCAGCCACAGGGAGCCAGTGAAGGTTCCTTTAAAGGTGTAGTGTGAGTGAACTTAGGAACGTTGAAGATTAACCTTGTGGCTGCATTCTGAATCAGCTGAAGTGGTTTAGTTACCTTCTGTGGAAGTCCAGCCAGTAGAGAGTTGCAGCAGTCCAGTTTGGAGATGACCAGAGACTGGACGAGAATCTGTGTAGCCTTCGTGGGTCGGATTCTTCTGATGTTGTAGAGAAGGTATCTGCATGTTCTGGAGATCTGGTCAACCTGCGGCTGAGATCGTGGCTTGGTGAAAGACTCCCTTTGATGAAGAGGAGCTCAGTCTTGCTGGAGTTCAGCTTAAGGTGGTGGGCCACCATCCAAGAGGAGATGTCGACCAGGCAGTCTGAGATGTGGGTTGAGGCCTGGTTGTCACTGGAAGGGAAAGAGAGAATAAATTGTGTATCATCAGCATTAAAGTGGTAGGAAAAGAGAACCAATATATAGAGAAAAGAGAAGTGGTCCTAGAACCAAGCCCTGTGGAACACCAGTGGATAATCTTCGTGGAGCCTTGCCATGCTACCTGGAACCTCCGCTCATCGAGGTAGGATGCAAACCAGCCAGGCTGTGCCTGAGATCCCAAAGTTAGAGAGAGTGGCGAGGAGGATCTGGTGATTGACTGTGTCCAAGGATCAGAGCGGAAGACAGGTTGGCTGATCTAGCTGCATGAAGTTCTTCTGAGACGCAAGTAGAGCAGTTTCAGTGGAGTGTGCTGTCTTAAACCCGGACTGGTGGGGGTCCAGAAGCCTGTTTTGAGACAGAAACAAGTTGATTTGGTTATAAACAGCACGTTACTTTTCATTTGGAAAGGAAAGAGAGAAGGGATACTGGTCTGTAGTTGTTGATGTGAAGAGTCCAGCGAAGGTTTCTTCAGAATCGGTGTGACCACTGCAGACTTGAAGGCAGATGGAACATGACCAGTCATCAAGGAGCCGTTGATTATGTAGGCAATGTGCGGGATGAGATCTGATGATATCATCTGGAGTGTGCACCATGGGAGAGGGTCGAGTGGAGATGTAGTAGGTTTGCTGGATGTCAGGAGTAGTAACACTTCCTCAGGAGAGAGCGATAAGAAGGCATCAAACTGGGCAGCATGGCCTGTCTCTGTCTGGCAGGCAGCATGGTGGTTGGTGAAAAGGATCTTCTAATGTCATTGATCTTCTCGTCAAAGAACTTTGCGAAATCTTCTGGTGAGAGACCTGGAGATACAGGGAGAGAAGGAGATTTGAGAAGGCATGAAAAGGTAGCAAAGAGCTTGTGAGGGTTAGATACAGATTCTTCAAATTTGGTTCTGAAATTTGAAGAATCTGTATCTAACTCTCGCAAACTCTTTCATACTTTTCCATACCCCGTTGGAAGGCCGCGGTACCATTCGAGAGGCCAAATGAGATACAGACCCATTCATATAGCCCCCAGGGTGTAACGAAAGCAGCTAGATGCTGGTAGTCTTTGGTGATGAAACCTTGATGATAGACCTTGCCCTGATCCGGGATGCTGAACCAGGAGTAACCATCAAGCATGTCAGTCAGGTCTTGGGATGGGATGTCTAGGCAAGGGATGTCATCTGGGATGGTCTTTTGCGTCAAAAGGTGATGAGCAATGCAGAGGTGGAGAGTACTGTCTTTTTTCTGGATGCAGACCACATGTGAAGCATAGGAGGACTGTGATTTGACAATCCAGCCTTTCATTAGCAGGTCTTGGATGTACTCTTTCACCTCTTTGAACAGTGGCTTGGGACCTGAAGAATATGCTCTCTGCACTGGAATCTCATCCTTGTGTGTGGTCGACATCTGTAGACTAGGGATCCATCTAATGTCGTGACTGTCTCGTGCAAAACAGCTGATTCCTCCTACAGCATTTTCTTGACTCTTCACTGAGGTGGCTGAGGTCCATGGTAGGAGTCCATAAGTTAGCTGATGTTGTTGTGGCACCAATTACTGTTCTGAACCCAGACACCTCCGGAGTGTTTGCCTCAATCACCTTTGCCACTATTTCTGTTTCATGTTATTGTTCACTGGGATAGTGACGTATGGCCTCTTGGAAGTCTGTATTTCCAGGAGGCCCTCCCCAACCTCAAGCTCTCTGAGGTTCAGACAGGAGGAGAGGGTCCAACTAGTCTACGGTAGCTGGGACCTGGCACTTCACCCAGGCTACTTGTCCGGCAGGGACAACAGAGTTGTTGGGGCCAGTCCTTAAACATCTGTGAAAGATGGTTTGCCAGTCTGGATGAAGCTCACCAGCAGCTGAACCTTCCCAGAAGGTACTGATATTGCATGCTTTGCTTGGAGGAACATGAGCTGCGTCCTCATTTGGCTTATAATCAGAATCATCAGACTCAAAATTGATCACAGTATGGTCTTCATCTTCAGACACATCCTTCTCTATTTCACTGTCATGATCAAAGATGAGTTCTAGAGCCTCCTGGGCTGACATCTGTATGCTACTCATTTTGTAAAGCTCTGTAGATACATAGATCATATGTGTCTACAGAGTCTAATGTTAGTAGGACCTCCTTGCAGGCAATCTTTATTTGTTTTGCTCCTCCCCTACTAAGTACCCACCCAGTGTGGGTGGAGTTTGCCCATGGGAACAGAAAAGGTTGCAAAGAAACAAATTCTATTTGACACTTTTGACCACATATGTAAAGTGAACCATTTCTATTTTACATGTTGATTACCCTTATTAAGCCAAGCACAAGTTTCATACTGAAAAAATACTTTAAACTATTTATTTTAGAATTTACATAACAGGTCACATTAAGGTCACATCGCGTGAGGGCTTTGGCTCCTATGAACTTGGCCAGCTGTCTACTTACTTGAGTACGTGAAGAAAGGGGAGCCTGAAGGCATATCTGTCCATTGTTGTCTTTTGGTCTTTGATTCACTGCACACATCCTCATATGACCTCTCAGGACACCTCACCTTACTCACAATGCTGTAGGGTGGGCCCAGATGGGACTGAACATGAGGCCCGGTCACTGCTCATCCTGCGGCAGGTACAGGCTTCAGTTTTCCTGACGCTTGGGCTTCTTCATACAACCCACTGCCCGGTGACCTTCTTCGCCATAGTAAAAACAATAAATGCAACCACAGCGGTTCTCCATTTAGTGCAACTATTTGATTTGGTTTTCTTTGGGTCCACCTTAGCTTGACAGTGACGGTAGGATTCTGGTTGTTGAGTCTGGAATGGCTGCTGTAGCAATTTAAGTTTAGTAATTAACGTTTCTACTTTAATAGTTAACTGTTGAAGCATGTCAGTCTTGAGCTTTGGATCTGACCCAGCTTTCTTTGCAACCTCAAGTTGAGTGCCATGCACATTTACATGTTTTTGCTGCACAACAGGTCCTAAATGTCTCTGTCTCTCATTTTCAGTGTTTGTTATCTTCATTATTTGTCTCCAAATTATTTCATCAGACTGCTGTCTGACAACTATGGTTTAAGTTCTTAATGTATGTCATCATGCTAATGTCCCAGGCCCTGGTATACTGTATGGAGGAAAATGTCTTGAACAGTGTTTGCATTGTATTTCACCTCAGTGTCAGCATATTTTGAAGCAATCAGGATCTTTTGTTTGAGACCTATGACACAGAACAAGAATGGTTGTGAGGATTCATTACCACTTTGTCAGGTGCATATACGTTCTTGAAACAGTTCTGTATTGCTTCGGCCACCCAAATGGGCCTGCAGAAAGCCTTAAAGCTCATATGGGGTTAAATCGTCCTTGTCCATTAACATATCTTTGAAGTTTCCTGGCTTGATGACTTTGAGAACACTTCATTGATTTGTCAGCATATGTTGCTGTAGCTTAAGTCTGAGCTCTGATCACTGATCTGCCTACCTTGGATCTTGAACTCTCGACGAAGTAGTCAAAGATCTTGAAGGGGAACGACTCTGTCACATGTTCCCTGTGGATGTTGTTCAGGTATGTGAGTGCTGTGTAGAGCCAACTGTGTTGGTGGAAGCGTAGACATAGGTTGTGATGTGGGGTTATTCATGTATTGCACCACTTTGCTACTAAGATCAGCATAGGTAGAAAGAATTCTCTGTAACTCAGTGTTCTGCATTGTGTTGACATTAGTATTTGTGGGTAGGGGATTTGTGACTGATAAAGGGGTAACTAGGATAGATGGGTAGGGGATTTGTGAATGATAAAGGGGTAAGTGTAGCTGCATGAGCTGTGTTAGTCTTGTGAACACTGGCTGTCATTTTATCAGTTGTCGAATTACCAACAACATCTGACTGACCTTCTGTCACACTCCTACTCAGTACTGTATCTGATAGTACCTCCTGCACCAGTCTTTCTGTGCCTATTTTACGTTGAGCATTGCGAGTCTCTATGACATCATTCACAGTATAATTAAGCTCTATTAAAACTGCCATGTCCGAATCTTCAGATCCCACCAAGGTCTCACTGTTCATAAAAGCAAGCATTTACTCAAAGCAGCTTTCCTCATCGCCCATCTGAAGCACAGACGAATCCTTACCCATCACCGGCCAGCTGGAAAATTTCATCAACTGTCAGGTTGAGCAGGCTCTTCTTGATGCTCCACACCAAGCGTTTCATCTCACCATTCGCTATGACTTCTTTTTCCTCTTCCTCACTGTTGGTCACTCTTCCAAGTATCTTGTTCTCTCATCGTACTTGGCCTCTCACTGGTAGGATGGAGTGGGACATGCCTTGCAGTGGCATGGTGGTGGTCTTCCCTAGACTGCATGAGCTGAAGTACCACCAGCTTCTGGGACTCTTCAAAGAGTAACATGTATAAACATATACACACAAATGTGACACTTTTGTGGACAGCTCTGGCACGCTCTACAAATGGTAGGCATACCCTTTTGACAGATTAAACCCTATACGTGTTAGATACAGTGTTCATATGAAGCCTTTCCAGGATTCCAGCAGGAGGTGCATGAGGCATACTCCCACTGAGTGAGGCCATCATGAATCCTACTCTGAGCGTCTCTGTGGATAGCAAAATATGTATATGTAAATATTATAGGGGTGTGTGAGCCAGGCAGATCAGACACCAAAGATTAGAGCTGAGAAGGGACATACAGAAGCTAACACATTCATGGACAGACCATCAAATCTAGGTCAACTGGGCTTAAAAAAAGGTCAGGAAACAAGGGGCATGTGAAACTGACTGGGGACACAGGACAAACCAACACAGAGAATACAGATGAGGTGCCCAATACCCTAGTGACAAGGATAGCCAGTTACACTTATCATAGGTGGGGTGGTAGGAGCCCAGTAGGTAAAACACTTGCCTCTAAACCCAATGACCACTAAGTTGCAAGTTAAAACCCCACTTTTGACCATAGTGTCCTTGAGCAAGACACATAACCCTCAATTGCTCCAGGAGGTAAGTTGCTCTGGACAAGGGCAAATGCCACATTATTATTATGTTTTCCATTTTAGATTTATTTATTCAATAATAACTTATATAACTGACAGTCATATACAAAAAAACACTGACCAAAATATATGTTTTTTTAAATTTTCTAAATGGAAGCAGGTACACATCCTCTTTTTGAATGCACTATTCCCCATTTGAATGCACGTTTACTGTTTATGGTTTTGAATATAACACATTGGAACAAAGATCCATAGTTAAGTGTGTCACCTACTTAGAATATGTCATCATATTTTCCATTAAAGGGTATTTTATTTAAAATTTCTAGCATTTTGTGATCAACAAGATTTTATGAAAAGTAATTCCCTGTAAAGTTTGTCAGGTGTTCTTGTTTTCATTGTTTGAGATCTGATCTTTATTTTTAAAAATCAAAACTGGACAGATATATTACAATCATTACAGACATATTACAGACATATTACAATCATTTTATATATTATTCTGCAACAAAATGGGTTTTATTTTACTGAAAACAGAACTGAGGTGTATATTCTTGCACTAAAATAGAAAATAAACGTGCCATTACCTACAGGGGGTAAAACTAGCATTTTGAATGCATAAGCAGATCATCATAAGCCACCTATTGTCTATTTTCACATCTACTGTCATGAACCGTAATTTACAAGCCAGCATATAATGGTGAACACAGGGGGATGTGAGAATAACAGTAATTCAAGCTTATTGGGAGAAAGAATCTATTAAACTGGTAACAAATATGCTTTCCACACCCCTCAGATGGCTGATTAGGCAATGGAGTCAACCATAAAACATTTATTGTAGCTATTTATCTTAACAATGGCTGCTACACCGTTCAGCACTATTTGATGCTAAGCTCTCAATGTACCTGTGTGCAGCACACATAGCAATAGCCATCCTGTCTATACATTCCACCCTGGACAATAAACTGGGCTACTTCTGACTCCAGTAAACAACCCAGCATGAGTTCAGAGAATGCTGTGTTTTTATGAAATCACAGCACAGTGACAGCATCCCGGAAATGGCTACTCAACTGGATAGCCTGTTTTCATTTTGCATGAACAGAAGCGCTGCTCTGTCACACTGAACTTGAGGAGGCGACTTGTACTTTTACATCAACACTGAATGGTGGGTGAATTCTGTGCTGGTCTCTAGTTACTGCTTACCACGGCTGCAGTATGTGATTGTTAGACTGGTGGAATTCACCACCATGATCATAGTTCGAGTGCACATTCCACCCAGCACTAATGCTGGCTGAACTTTTCGGAGTAATCAGTGAGCTCCAAAACTCATACTCCGATGGACTTTATTGTCACAGGAGATTTCAGGAGATTTCACCAAGTAAATATTATTGGACGTTAAGGAAAAGAAATAGAATGTGAAGAAATATAAAGAACAGGCATGCATCCCTCAGTCCTAAACTCCATATGTGGACTACAAGAGGGGTGTATATGCTGGATGGTGTTTGCAGAAACATCACTGCCTCCATCTCGGCTACTCGGACAACATATCTTTTATGCTGATCCCAGCATATAGACCACTCATCAGACATACAAAGTCTGTTCTGAAGCAAATGGAAATCTGGCTTTCAGAAGCCATCTCAGTTTGCTGAGATTGTTTTGAGCATACTGATGAAGGCTGCAAACTACAGTGACTCTGCCAACCTGTAGGAATACATGGCATCAGTGGCTGGCTACTTAACCAAGTGCATCAGTTACATTACTACTTTCAAGACTATCACCACATATCACCGACCATAAGCTGTAGATGACTGCAGATGTACACATGCTACTGTGAACCCATGACATTGTCTTCAGATCAGGTGATAAAGCTGTCGCTCAGCAGACCCATTCTAATTGCTGACCCATTACTGTGCAGCAATGGACAGCTCACTGCTGATGACATGACTATGGTGGGTTTGATTAGCTGGACTGATGACGTGTTGTACAGAGAGGAGGTGCAACAGCTAACAGATAGGTGCAGAGCCAACAACCAAAGAGATGGTTTTTGACTTCACGACATAATCAATTTCTGCTGAACAAAAATGAAGATTGTTTAGAGCCCCAGGTACCTTAGTATTCACATTGTGGGGAACCTCACCTGCACCTCTGCCCACACTACTCACCACATTCTACAGAGGGACTGTAGAGTCCTTTGTACTGTTGTATTGTCCTGTTGTATTGTTGCTCTTATGTTTTTCTTGAACTCTCTCACTCTCACTGCACCCTGTATACTTTTCTCCAGTATGCACTTACGTGGTCTGTTCTGGTGTTCTGATTTTGTTCCTGTGTCACACCATGGCTCTGGAGAAATCTTTCATTTCTCTGTGTACTGTGTATATTGCTGAAATGACTACCAGTTGAATTTTGTTACCTTAGCTTGATTACACTGCAGGAAAAAACTATACCTTGTCTATCATAACAGTATGGCCTTTCTCAAGTATACAAAATTTCCTCCGGGATCAGTAAAGTTTTCTGATTCTGCGATGTAAATTAAAGTGAATAAAACAGAATTTGTGATTTTTCATTTGATTGAATTTTCTGTAAGTGTTCTGCAAAGTTAGTAAATTTAATGTTCTGCAAAGCCAGTTGAGAACAATCACACTTGTAGGCAGTGGCTGGAGATGCCTGTTCTTTATTTACCATTTACTCCTGAGCAGTGAAGTGTACGATATCTTAGGAAATGCAAAAATCACTTTGTGTAAAAGTCAGAAAATGTGACATCTCTATCATGCCTCTTCAGATCACTTCCAGCCTGAAGGAAAACCATATAACTGTGATTAACTGATAAAATATTATTTAGGTGTTTTGGGTTTTATATGAAACAATAAAATATAACTGTTGCAGGTGCATTCAACAATGCAGCTTCAATCTTCAATTCATGCCATATGAGCAAAAAAAACCCCACTGCCATTGTACACAGCCATTTTGATACATGTGTTACATTGCCTGGTCCAGGCGGGAAGGAGTGCAAGGAGACTCGGGGGTAGACAGGCATCATGCCGTTAGCGTTTATTTGCAATAACACAGCGAACAAAAACGGGCACGGGGGCCAAGCGTGGAAAGGGGAAAAGACAAGGCAAGGGAAGTGAGGGTGTGAGCATATGCTCCCATGACACAAACTCAGGGCAAACCAACATAAATAGCAGAGGGGAGCACACGGGGAACCAATGAAAAGACATAACTAATAAACCGATACACAGAACAGGTGTGGGACCAATAAACAGTGCTGAACTAAAAGATAGCAAACAGGTGGGATAGAATTCAGGGTGAGAGGCTGCGCCATCCCGTGGTCGCAGACGGGGGTGACGGCGGAAGACCCAACCATGGTCTTGCAGCAACCCCTGGTGGGGCTGGGGCTGGAACGGGCCCGGGCTGAGCTGAGGCTGGGGCTGGAACGGGAACAGGCTGGGCTGGGCTGGAGCTGGAGCTGGAACGGACCGAGCTGGAGCTGGAACGGGCCGAGCTGAGCTGAAGCAGGTCCGAGCTGGGCTGAGGCTGGGGCTGGAGCTGGAACGGGCCCGGGCTGAGCTGAGGCTGGGGCTGGAATGGGAACGTGCCCGGGCTGAGCTGAGGCTGGGGCTGGAACAGGAACGGGCCCGGGCTGAGCTGAGGCTGGAATGGGAACGGGCCCGGGCTGAGCTGAGGGTGGGCTGGAACGGGAATGGGCTGGGCTGGAGCTGGAGCTGGGGCTGGAACGGGAATGGAAACTGGCCCGGGCTGGGCTGGAGTTGGGGCTGGAACGGGAACGGGCCCGGAAGCCGGCTGTTGGGGAGTCGAAGCCAGCGTGGAAGCCGGCCCTTGGGGAGTCGAGGCCGGCGCGGGAGCCGGCACTTGGGGAGTCGAGGCCGGCGCGGAAGCCGAGCTGGAGCTGGAACGGGAACGGGCCCGGGCTGAGCTGGAGCTGGAACGGGAACGGGCCCGGGCTGAGCTGGGGCTGGAACGGGAACGGGCCCAGGCTGAGCTGGAGCAGTAGCGGGCCCAGGCTGAGCTGAGGCTGGGGCTGGAACGGGAACAGGCCCGAGCTGAGCTGAGGCTGGGGCTGGAACAGGAACAGGCTGGGCTGGAGCTGGAGCTGGGGCTGGAACGGGAATGAGAACGGGAACGGGAATGGGAACGGGCTGAGCTGGGGCTGGAACAGGAACGGGCCCGGGCTGAGCTGGGACTGGAGCGGGATTGGGCCTGAGCTGGACGGGGACTGGAATGGGCCCGGGCCGGACGGGGACCGGAGCGGGAGCGGGCCCGGGCTGGGCGGGGACCGGAGCGGGAGCGGGCCCGGGCTGGATGGGGACTGGAGCGGGATCGGGCCCGGGCTGGATGGGGACTGGAGCGGGAGTGGGCCCGGGCTGCACAGGCGGTGAAAAGAAGGGCTCCGGGGCCTGGGCGGCCGGCGAAGACGACGGGGTCTAGGACCTGGGTGGCCGCAGGAAAGACGGGGTCTCGGGGAGCTGAGACCGGTGTGGAAGCCGGCTGTGGGGGAGTCGAGACCGGCATGGAGGCCGGTGATTGGAGGCGAAGCCGGCGCGGAAGCCGGCTGTTGGGGAGTCGAGGCCGGCGCAGAAGCCTAGGACCTGGGTGACCGCAGGAAAGACGGGGTCTCGGGGAGCTGAGACTGGCGTGGAAGCCGGCTGTGGGGGAGTTGAGACCGGCACAGAGGCTGGTGTTTGGAGTCGAAGTCGGCGCGGAAGCCGGCTGTTGGGGAGTCTGGGCCGGCGCGGAAGCCGGCGATTAGGGAGTCAGGGCCGGCGCGGAAGCCAGCTGTTGGGGAGTCGGGGCCGGCGCGGAAGCCGGCGGTTGGAGAGTCAGGGCCGGTGTGGAAGCCGGCTGTTGGGGAGTCGGGGCCGGCGCGGAAGCCGGCGGTTGGAGAGTCGGGGCCGGTGTGGAAGCCGGCTGTCGAGGCACCGGGGCCTGCGCTGGAACCTCGGGCGACGAGCGACACCCTGATACCTCGGGCGGCGCGCTCAGGCCTCGGGCGGCGAACGGCGCGCTCGGC
>JBBPCX010032859.1:0-15973 GCA_037974365.1 Hydrocynus forskahlii | reverse complement strand
ACTGGAGAGAAACCGTATCAGTGCTCAGAGTGTGGACAGAGTTTTAAAGATAAGAGTGGTCTCAGATCACACCAGCGCATTCACAGAGGACAGAAACCTTATCATTGTTTAAAGTGTGGAAAGGGTTTCTCTAAAAGTAGTAGTCTCCAAAATCATCAGGGCAGAGACTGTGTCACTCTTTAGAGTGTGGAAAGAGCTTCATATATGAAAATTAAGAACACACAGACATATCAATATGGAGGAAAAAACGTGTGTATCTCTGTTGCCTCAAAGTTCCCGTTGTTCAATTCCCTACCGGGGCTGGTCAGATTTCTTTCTGTGCCTCATTTTTTTGCAGTGCTACTCCCCAGCACACCACACCGGAGAAAAGTACGCTGGTAAGACATCCACATCTTCCTGCAAGAACCTCCTCAGGACGTACAGCTTGCTTTGGCTCTTTTTATACGGGTGCTGTGTGTTGTGTTTCCAGTCCAGTTTGTTGTCCACCCACAGCCTGAGGTACGTGTAGTTGTTGACCACCTCATCTCCCTTGACATGAACTGGTCGTGGACTTGGTCTGGACCTCCCAAAATCTGTAACCAGTTCCTTGGTCTTTGAGGTGTTAAGCTGCAGGTTGTGGCACCAGACAACAAAGTTCCTCACCAGACTCCTTCTTGGTCATCCCTGATACACGACATGATGGCCATATTGTCCACAAACTTCTGTATGTGACCTGATTCAGAGTTGTAGCAGAAGTCCGAGGTGTACAGGGTGAAGAGGAGAGGAGACAGCACCGTTCCCTGTGGTGCTCCTGTGCTGCTGACCACAGTGTCAGATATGATGTTCTTCAGCCTGACGTACTGCGGTGGGGTAGTTTGTGATCCACGCGACCAGACAGGGGTCCACCCGCATCCTGGAGAGTTCTTCCTTGAGCAGACAGGGCCGGATCATATTAAAGGCACTTGAAAAGTCCAGGAACAGGATTCAGAAAGTGCCTTTTCCCTTGTCCAGGTGTGAGTGGGCTCGGTGTAGGAGGTACAGGATAGCATCCTCCACTCTGACATCTGCCTGGTAGGCAAAGTGTAAGGAGTCCTGAGCATGTTGTAATTTGGGCCTGAGGAAATTGAGGAAGCCTCTCAGCTATTCAGATGGAAAGCAGCAACCTGAATAGATGAATAGCAATAGCGTGATTGGCTCATTGTGTTGCAGTGGGAGGTGAGAACACGCCCCATAAACAAAGGCACATGGTCTGCTCACAGGAAAACTTTTTATCCAGTTATGACGGCGATGATGAACAGATGCACTTTGAGCTGAGTCTTGATCCCGTCGAAGATAATTTCGATGAGTAAGTAGCCTAATATCTGTTTTACTAGCCGTTGGTGCCTTTTTGGTTGGCTTATAGGGAGAATAAAGCTATATCTAGTCTTTTGCTGGTCAGATGATCGTATGAATAAAATACTGTTGTATTTGATAATTAGTATGCATGTCTTTGCTATGGTAGGTGTGAACCAAAACCGTGGGGCATTGACCATGTACTGTTGTGGTGGGCCAGGTCCGTTTCACAGTGTACAGTAACCCCTCCGCTTTTTCAGCTGTCGCGGATTCAGTCTAACGCAGATTTTTTTCTGAGAATCTAACTGATAGCTGTATGCGGAAATCCCCACAATAATGTGGAAACTGCAAATATCCTCTGCCTTTGTTTGCTTTTTTTTATACAGTATGTATATTTTTATTTTTAGTTTATTTTATTTTTTTTTAGCATTTTACTGTACAGGAGGCAGGAGGTTTGAAAGAGTAGCCAATCCGAGAATGTTATGTAGTGCGCAGGCATGAGCCTGCTGCAGCATGACAGCTCCACATGACTGCTCCGTGTCTTGCCTTCGTATTTTCAACAGTTATCTCAATTTTCAACAGTTATCTCAGTTTGTTTAGTATTAGTAAGCTGTGCCCTGTCTAAACATGTGGGTAGAGAGAGTTTTTTTAACGTTTCTTTTGTGTACGAGTCTTTGTTTTGGCTCGCCATACGCTGCTAATGCTAACACAGCTAGGGGTAGTGTTGTAGCTAAAAATACCTAATTTAAACATTAATTTAAAAATCAAATATGGTCGGAGAAATTCAGCTTTACTACTTTATTAAAGAATAAAGCAGTCTCATGCGTCCAGGAGAGAGCGTTGATCAAATGCTTCTCTGGCTCAAGAGACCTTCCATCTCACATATTTAGCCTAACACCCTTTCTTCTTACATCACACCTCCTGGCTGGCTCAGGAGCCGATTGTTCAAATCTTTCTCAGTACATTTCCGTTTCCTGTTCCTTTCAGATTAATTCTACATCTATTCCATTTACTACATTTACAGCATTTTATCCAAAGCAACTTCCATTCCCCACCTACCTAGGGGGCAGTCTTCCTGGAGCAACTTGGGGTTGAGAGTCTTGCTCAGGAACCCAGTGGTGGTGCTGAAGGTAGGATTCACACCCATGACCTCATGATCCAGAGGCATGTATCCTACCCACTGAGCTACCTCCACCCGTATTATTACTGTTAATTAAATTAAAAGAGGCGAATACGGGTTAACCTTTACATTTTCTTTAAGAGTGATGCATTAAACTGAATTTAAAATGAAATTAAAGTGTTCTGGGAGCATATTTGGGGGCATATTTAGGGTTTACACTGTGAAAATAGGCATTGTTAGGCATTTGTTTTACCACAACACAACGACATGGTTTTTCACTAAGCGGGGGTTAATGTATACACTGCACTACATTGCCCACCTTACGCAGTGTGAAATGGTCCCATACTTTAGATGTTTTCTGCCTTTTACGCACACCGGGATCTTCGTATTCCGGCATTTCCATATCGTCCAAAATAAACGCGCCGTCATAAATCTTTGAAATGGTTTCAACAGTCTGTGTGAAACAATGATACTGTTGTTGTTAGAAACATGGGAAGGTGGAGATTTGAATATTCAATGAATGATGTAATTCCATTATTGATGGAATACTGTAAGGTGGGAAGAAGCAATGTTTCTTAAGCCTATAAAATACCCAACTCAAATCCAGCTGGGAAGAGGATCCTCCACCAGAACACGAGGCAACTTTATTCTTCAATATACAGCAGGCTGCACTTCTCCGACAGAGTTTGAGTTTTTGGTACAAGTTGTGGTGTAGACGGAATTCCTCCCCAAAAAAGGAGCATCTGCCATTACCTCATTGTGGAGTTAAATTTTGCAGCACATTGAACGCAGTCCTTCACCCATAACGACATGAACATTATTCCTGAGGTCTGAGACCAAAGATTTCTTTGGTACCAGAACAGTGGATGTGTAGGTTGGGGGCAGGAATACCAAATTGTGATCTGATCTGTCAGAGGAACTGGGGGGAATCCCACTGTCAGGTCCGACTGCTTTCCTGGGGTTGGTGTGTTGTACGCAGTGTCTGACTGTGTGAGAGTTCAGGATGGGTGCAGTATCGTTGGACAGGAGAGGCTGCAACACTTGATTTCGTTTTCTCTGTCAGATCAAGCAGAAAAGTAATCAAGGTTCTTTGCTCGAGTAGCACAGCTGTTTGCGGTGATTACCCTGACGGGCTGCCATGTGCCTTTTAGTGAGGCGTGGCTTCCGTCTGCCCTCTCTACCACAAAGGCCTGATTGGTGGTGTGCATTAGCAATGGTTGACCTTCTGGATGGTTTCCACAAGGGATCGCTGGACCTCCGCCTTTGTGACCATTAGGTTCTTGGTCACCTTTCTGACCAAGCCTGAAGCTGATGGGCTGCAACTTGCGGCTACCATGGTTGTAGCTGATGGGTGGGGACTTGTGGCTGCGATGGCTGAGGCAGCATGACAGATCCTTCACCACTGGTTATGATCCATCATAGCTCCACCGCACTTTGAGTTTCACATCAGCAGTGGCTAATGCTATTTTTAATTTCTAATTCCTCCCGACCTGCTCTCAGGCATAACTCCTGTTCCTCTAATGCCCGCTTCTCCCTCAGTGCTGCTACTTGGGCCATTAATGCTACTGTATCCAATTCGACCCTCAAACGCTCAGCTGACGCTCTGGATCATACAGAGCTGCTGCGTTTAGAACCTCTAGTCGGTCCTGATGCTGCCATGGAAATGCTATCAGCAGGACACCTACTTTCATCTATCCTTCTAGTTTCCTCCGTACGAACATATGCTTTTTTAATCCACACATTAACTTGTTCAATAAAGTCACAAAAGAGCTCACACCAGCTCTGTTGGTCATATTGTATGTTTTCTTCTAAGCCCATGCATGTAAATTGCTCTTTAACTACATTACTGGCCTCTCTAAAGTTCTCAAAACCCAGAATAAATCCCATTGATAGCTTAGTCATTTTCCATAAAATGCATCTTTTTAAGAGTATGCTGGCTTAATTGACCTCTTCTGCTCATCTGCCGTTGTAAGGAGGGCCTTGAGTGTAGGTCTCTCAGCCCCTTTCTCCCGAGTGCATGCGCCTCTGTTAGCGTCCTCCATAATGGCTCAGATAGAACGAAGCTGCTCTCTCCTGGCTTTAATCCAGAAAGCGGACTCTACACGCTGCACGTGCCGATCCAAAATCCCCACTCCAAAGTCTTTAGTGCTGTAACTTGTTTACTAACAGTCAATGTGGTGCGCACACATCAAACGCTTGTTTCTGAAGATGGTGCGTAGTGTTGACGAATAAAGTTTTTCTATTAATGTGTGGTCCGTTTTAGTTTAGTTTATGAATTGAATCTACACGTGAACTGAAAGTCATAGATTCATACCAGTAAGTAATGTGAGTAGTTTAATCTACAGGTGCAGAAATAATCCACAGCGGCATGATAATCAAACATAACAAAACAAATACTGATACGGCAAGCACAGTAGAAAAACTGTACAGCTCTATAACAAAACGCATATACATAAATTCCTGAATACCTGAACACAACACCGTCGTTGCACGTTGATGACATCATCAACAAGCGCCACAGCTTTATACTAACATACAGGGCATAAACTGGCATAGACGAAGAACACAGGCCACAGAAAGACAGAAAAATTACTTAAACCTCTGAGGTCGGCACTCCCTCCAGAGTGATTTTTCAAGTGTTCCAAAACAATCATCTGAAGCTCACCGAGTTTTTGTTCTAGAAACATATAAGCAACACCACTGAAAACCTTGAGGCCTCTAGTTTTCAAATATGTATTGTTTAAAAGGAAATATATTGATTGTGCTTTGTAAATAGAATAAAAAGAAAGCATTTGATTTTCTGTCTTGCAGTCATGCTCTTAGCTATTCAGATGTAAAACACCAATCTGAATAGCTGAATGGCAGTGGCGTGATTGGCTCATTGTGCAGCAGGGGGTGGTGAGAACACGCCCCCTTTCACCGCTATAGACACACGCACATGCCCGTTCTACACACAGGAAAACAGCGAGGATGAACAGAGGCACTTTGAGCTTCATCTTGAGTAAGTAGCCTAATATCTGTTTTACTAGCTGTTGGTGCTTTTTCGGTTATCTTATGAAGCTATATGGTCTTTTGCTAGCCAGATGATCTTATGGCTAAAATCCGTGTCATATTGTGCTCAGAGTTGTGCTCAGAGTTGTGTTGACAGTAGGCTAATCAGCCAACAATAGGCTAATCAGGCATCATGCATTTTCAGTTAGCTTATTAGGAGAATGAAGCTGTATCTAGTCTTTTGCTGGCCAGATGATCATATGCAGGGTGCAGGGAAGGACAACAAAAACTCAGTGGAAGTGTGGAGCATGTAATGTGAAGCTTTGCCTTCATCAGAAAATAAACTGTTGTACTGCTTGGCATTTTGATTAGCCTGCTTATTGTATTTTAATTTATACTTATACTTTATATTTATACTTTATTTATACTTATATACTTACACTGTAGCAGAGTCTACATTGTACCAGCAATAAATGCATGTGACAAATAAAAGTCTTGAAATCTGAGTATTTAAGTTTTATTTTAAAGATTTAGAAGATTTAGTTACTACAAGAGCTTTGGGAGCAGGGCCAGCCAGACAATGACAAGCCATTGACACCTGGCCATTGAGAGGGAGGGCGAAGTTACAGGTGTGAAACACCATCTAGTGAATATGCATGTGAAAGAGCAGAGAAAATGTAGGTAGACTGACTTTTTTTTACAATTTGTAGTGAAACTACACAACAATTCTGAATAATCTTTTTACCTTTTTGTAGCCAACACATGTGTTTACAAGGTTCAAACTTCAAAAGTCTTGCTCAGATATATTTAGGGTGTGTTTTTTTTCTTTTACTTTGTTTGAAAACCTCTGAAAATAGTTTATACAATATTTAAAAAATAACTATTGTCATTACATTAACTTTACTCTCATTATTATTACTGAGGTTCTCCATATATGTTTTTAGTTAGATGAAATATTTACAAAATGTAAAGCTGTAGCAAACTGCCTCAAAGTGCCTGACAGACCTCAGACCTCAGAGAGTTAACCCATACACCTTTACTTAAAATATATAAATAAAATATATTTTAATTGTTGCCCAGCATTAAATGTTTACATATTTAATAAATTTAAGAAAATGTCTAAAACATGTTTTCACATTGCCATTACGGACCATTTTGTGTAGATTTTGTAAAAGAAAAGTACACAAATCCTTTTTTAATTAAGTCTGTAACGTAACAAAATGTGGAAAAAGTGAAGGGGCGTGAATACTTTTGGTCGCACTGTATCTTGGGTACTATTCTAGGGATTTGGTCTTTTTCAGCTCAAATATATGTATGGCTGGGATTTAGTCATAAATTTTTCAAGAGTTCTGTGTTGTTGTCTATTCTGTTGTACCTGGCACTGAATTTTTTTAATGTTTATCTAACAGAAAAAAGGATCACCTGCAAGTCTTCTTCCCACCCACATGCACAGTCAAAATTTACTTCCACTACGTCAGTGGGGGATTTCTGTGAGCCCAGAGAGGAATATGTGACACTGCTGATCTCAGGAGAGGTTTAATTATTCAGAAGCCCCAGTCTTCAGAAAACGTCCTCTGCTAACCTTCTCATCAACACATCATCTCACAGATAAACACAAAAAAGGACACTTTACCAGTGCTCAGAGTGGGGGAGGTGTTTTACTGATAGTCTTAGTCTCAAGATACACCAACGCATTCATTACAGGAGAGAAACTGCATCACTGCTCCGAGTGAGAAAAGAGTTTTATGGAGATGGATACACTCAAACAACACCAGCGTCTTCACACTGGAGAGAAACCGTATCAGTGCTCAGAGTGTGAAAAGAGTTTTATGAAGATGGATACACTCAAACAACACCAGCGCATTCACACTGGAGAGAAACCATATCAGTGCTCAGAGTGTGGACAGAGTTATAGACACAAGAGTACTCTCAAAACACACCAGCGCATCCACACTGGAGAGAAACCGTATCAGTGCTCAGAGTGTGAAAAGAGTTTTAATAATCCATCTAATTTAAAAAAACACCAGTGCATTCACACTGGAGAGAAACCGTATCAGTGCTCAGAGTGTGGACAGAGTTTCAGTCAGAAAGCTACTCTCAGAACACACCAGCGCATTCACACTGGAGAGAAATCATATCAATGCTCAGTGTGTGAAAAGAGTTTTAATAATCCATCTAATTTAAAAAAACACCAGCGCATTCACACTGGAGAGAAACCGTATCAGTGCACAGAGTGTGGACAGAGTTATAGACACAAGAGTACTCTCAAAACACACCAGCGCATTCACACTGGAGAGAAACCGTATCAGTGCACAGAGTGTGGACAGAGTTTCAGTCAAAAGGGTAATCTCAAAACACACCAGCACATTCACACTGGAGAGAAACCGTATCCGTGCTCAGAATGTGGACAGAGTTTTAAAGATAAGAGTGGTCTCAGATCACACCAGCGCATTCACACTGGAGAGAAACCGTATCAGTGCTCAGAGTGTGGACAGAGTTTTAGCCAGAAGAGTGGTTTCATATCACACCAGCACATTCATACTGGAGAGAAACCGTATCAGTGCTCAGAGTGTGGACAGAGTTTTAAAGATAAGAGTGGTCTCAGAAAACACCAGCGCATTCACAGAGGACAGAAACCTTATCATTGTTTAAAGTGTGGAAGGGGTTTCTCTAAAAGTAGTAGTCTCCAAAATCATCAGGGCAGAGACTGTATCACTATTTAGAGTGTAGAAAGAGCTTCATATATGAAAATTAAGAACACACAGACATATCAATATGGAGGAAAAAACATGTGTATCTCTGTCGCCTCAAAGTTCCCGTTGTTCAATTCCCTACCGGGGCTGGTCAGATTTCTTTCTGTGTCTGTGTGGATTTCAGCTCAGAACTCCCCACAATCCAAAAACCTTTTTTTCCATGTGTAATGTGAATAATATGCTGTGACAGCCTGGCAAGTGATCTTGACTGTTTTTCGACTTTTCAATATTCCAATTATTTTTGAGTGTGGCTACTTTGAAAAACATATAAATGCATTAATTTTGTATCGCATGTTTCTATTTCATGCATGTTTTATTGTTTGCTCAACTAAGTTTACAGAAAAATGAAAAACACAAACCCTGTAACCAAAACAATAAAAAACTCAAGATCTTTCAAGTTGTCATTTCAGCTTCATTGTGGCATGGATTAAAGAACGTTTTCACATAGTAGGGACTGCAGCCTGATTGGTAAATAAGCTTTGATTAAATGTGTGAATGAAGTGGGTAGGCAATGGAAATGTTTTTAATGCAGCCCCATGCAAAGTAAGGGTACGGCAATGGCTAGGGAAGCCACAAGGGGGAGCCAAAAGACTAGTGTGACACAAGACCTGTGGGTGATTTCCTAAACACTTGGTTTGAAGGCTCCTGTTGCAGCCGTTCTTGTGTCTGCCATGCCCTGTGCAAATGCTACTGATGCAGGTTCACAGAACAGGCTAGATTGTATGTGGGATTGTTTTTTGTTCAGATCAAGATAAAAAACTCAACTTGAGATCAAAAACTCAATTTAAAATGCCTGAGGATTGTGTGTTATTTTACATTGATATTTTTGTAATCTTAAAGTAATCTTCACAACACTTGATTTTGGAAGTGTATTGTGGCACTAAGAATGAGATTTCTGATTCTCATCAGGTGGGAAAATGTTAGTGGTCAATCAACAGAGATCACTCTGAGAGGAAGGTGTGTAAAATGTCACAAAGCAGCCCAGTGAAACTTCTAAGCCTCTAAATGCCTTTCTCACACTGGCTGATTGGCTGATGTTAATAAGATGAAATGCAAACATACGTACAGTGCAGCATAAATGAGTACACCCCACCAGATTTGTCAGAAAACCTTTAGTTTCCTTTCAGAAACAACATTTCTTATGGGATACTATACTGCAAAATGCTCCCACAAGTGTGGGCCATTGATTGCAAACAAGATTTGTTGATTTACACACACAAAAATGTGATTTCCCAAACAAATTAATTCAAGTCCATGTTGCAAAAATGAGTGCACCCCAATAAAAGTCTTAGGCAGAAAGTCAAATTAAGACTACAAAAATCTAATTAACAAGAATTCAACCACAGGTAAGTCTAATTATTCATTTAAGAGGTGTCCAGCTGACAGGTGACTATAAAAGGGCGTTACTTAATAATGGAAAGTCCTTCCCATTTCATGCTATCACAAGGCTCCACATGGAAGAGAAATGTCACAAAACCTGAGAAAGGAAATCATTTCTTTACACAAAAAAGGTGAGGTCTACAAGAAGATCAGCAAAGTTTACGTATCAGTCACAATACTGCAGCAAATGTGATCCAAAAATTTAAGAAAGATGGAAGTACAACCATCTCACAGAGATGTTCACTGCAGTAAGCTAAAGCAGTAGAAAGTCAAACTGGAGTGACTGTTTCCTGTGACACCATATGGTGCACACTGCAGAGGAATGGCATGCCTGGGTATCGTCCAGGGAGGAAGCCTCTCCTAAAGCCCATGCGCAAAAAAGCGCACCTAGAATTTGCTAGGGCCCATGCTGAAAAAGATGAAGACTTCTGGGACTCTATACTCTGAAGTGATGAGACAAAGATCAGTTTTTTGGAACTGATGGCTTCAAAACTGTATGGCATCGCAAATGTGAGGATTTCAAAGAAAAATACACGGTGCCTACAGTGAAATATGATGGTGGTGTTGTAGCTAAAAATAGAACAAATACCTAATCTAAACATTATTTTAAAAATCAAATGCAGTCGGGGAGAAATTTTCTACTTTATTAAAATAAAGAAGAGCAGTCCAGGAGAGTGGCAGGCCAGGCCTCCTCCCATCTTCTAGCATTTCAGTTAGCTTATATATCCTTCTGTAGCTTACACCCCTTTTCTTTACATCACATCTACTGGCTGGCTCAGGAGCCAATTGGGACTTGGGTTGGATGTTCAAATCTTTCTCAGTACATTTCCATTTCCTGTTCCTTTCCTTATCTGTGCATGCCCCCTGGCAGATTCTTAGTGTTCCTCCTGATATGCCTTCTGCTTTGAAGACAGGGGCTGCCGTAAGGAGGGGCGCTACTGAGTAAGCTATCTTATTACTATATTGCTTGGGAGCATCCTGACATTTAAGTTGTCTCAGGCTACTTCAAAGGGCTTATGGCCACATGGTCAGGGACATCTAGTCACTTTCAAAGAAATCTCCTTCTAGCAATTTAAAGAGATCACCTATCCTATGTTAAACTTTAATGGAAGCAAAAAGACTATATTTAACCCTAAACATGTACCCTTAAAATCTCCATCAGTGGCAGTGTCCGTATGTGGGGCTGCAGGATGCTGCTGGTGTTGGGGAGCTGCAGTTCATTGATGGTTTCATGAACTCACAGATTTACTGCACTATACTGAAACAGAAGCTGCTACAATCACACCGTGCCCTTGGTCGTCGTGCACTTTTCCAACACGACAATGATCCAAAACACACATCTAAAGCTACTGTTGCGTTTCTGAGGAAGAACAGGGTGAAGGTGATTGAATGGCCAAGTATGTCTCCTGATCTGAAATTGCCCCACTGCTCTGCTGATGGAAGTGTGCGCCTGCTCCCACACCCGCTCCGCCCTGCAGAACCATGCATCCACCTCGGGTACATCGGATGCAGCCCCATCCCAGGGATAGAGTGGAGGCTGGTGCCCTAGCACACACTCAAACAGCGTTAGGCCGGTCGTGGAGTGGCGCAGTGAGTTGCGTGCATACTCCGCCCAGCCCAGGTACTCCGCCCAGCCGTGCGGCTGCCCATGGCAGTATGTCTGGAGGAACTGGCCCAACTCCTGCACCAACCTTTCAGCCTGACCGTTGGATTCGGGTGATATCCGGAGGTCAGGCTGACAGTAGTCCCCAGTTTCTAAAAGAACGCATTCCAAACTCCGGAAATAAACTGGGGACCTCAGTCAGAGAGGATGTCCTCCGGGAGGCTGTAGGGCAGGATCACGGCTTGGATGAGCGCCTCGGCGACTTCACAGGCTGTGGGGAGAGATTTAAACTGGAGGAACCTGACCCCCTTCGAAAACCTGTCCACTACCACCAACACGACTGTGTACCCTTGTGATACTGGGAGGTCCGTGATGAGATCCACAGCTATGTGTGACCATGGCTTCTGCGGTATCGGAAGGGGCATTCATTTCCCGGCTGGTAACTGATGGGGAGCCTCTGTAATGGCACAGATTGAGCAGGACTTTACTGCTCTCTCTTCATCTGCACACAAGGACGGCCACCAGTACCCGGGACTGTAGTAAATAGCAATTCTAGCTGCTCGAAAGCTCGCCGAGCTTCTGGTGTGATTTCTATGGTCTTAGGTTTTTTCTTTAAAAGCCCGGTGCTGCCACAGTACTAAAGTCTCTAATAAAGCGGCAATAGAAATTTGCAAAACCTTCACCTTTCCCTCGTCCATCGCAACCCCCCGGGCCCTATACGATATCCCAAAAACGAAATTTCCTCTACATGAAACTCGCACTTTTCTGCCTTCACATAAAGCTCATGCCGAAGGAGCCGGCGGAGGACCGCACACACATGCTCCACATGCTCCCTCCTACTTTTAGAGTAGATGAGAATGTCATTGATGTACACGATTACAAATCTTTGCAGCATGTCTCTGAATACATCATTCATGAATGCCTGAAAGCAGGAGGGAGCATTTGCCAAGCCATATGGCATTACCAAATAATGGTAATGCCCGGATGTTGTGCTGAACGCGGTCTTCCACTCGTCCCCTGCACGGATCCTTACTAAATTATATGCGCTCCGGAGGTGAAGTTTAGTGAAGATCTTGGCCCCACGGAGCTGCCCAATGGCCAGGGAGATGAGAGGGAGAGGGTGTGGGTATTTTATAGTGACCGAGTTAAGGCCACGGTAATCAATGCATGGACGAAGGCACCCATCCTTCTTTTCAACAAAGAAGAACCCTGCCGATGCGGGGGACTGGGATCGGCAAATGTACCCCTGCCGGAGGGCCTCGTGATATATTCCTCCATGGCTTGGGTATCTTTTTCAGAGAGAGAATAGACCCGAGCCCAAGGCGGCTCCTTGCCTGGCAGGAGGTCAATCACACAATCCCAGGGACGGTGCGGAGGAAGGCTGGTAGCTCAGGACGGACTAAATGCCTCCTTGAGCTGGTGATACTGTGAGGGGATGTTAGCTGTCTCCACATGTGGACTTTCCACTGACATAGCCGCCAGCGTGGTGCAGATAAGGTGGATAGTGCAAGTTATGGAATGATACATGCACATTCATTGTACACTGACATTGTTCTGTAGCATGTGAAAATATATGTTTTCTCTTTCAGTCCACAGTCAGTGAGCCAAAGCCTCCCGGCCTTGATGTTCCTGTTTCCCGAGGGCTCCCGCACTCTCGCTCCTGTGGGGGCATAGACAGATTGATCACACACACATACACAGCAGAGCCACCCCGTTGCTCCGAGCGCCAGCTCCGTTTCCACTGAGTCACTCAGCCCCCTCTCTGCACCACGACTCCACTGCCACTGGAGAAGTCACTATAGGAGAGCATAAGGAAACGGGTTACCACGCTCAGAGAAGCGGCTGCTCGTGTTACCAGTTCTTGTCTTGTCCGCTCTAAACCTGTGAGCGTCCCAGCCCCAGGCAACAGGAACCACGTGGGCACGACCCGAGCTCTGGACCTGCGTCCCTGAGTAAATACGTTTTTCTTTCAGCGGTCTTGGACTGCCACCAAATTCCCCAAACCACGAGGGTGATCCAGCACTGCCTTCCTGAACCGGCCGGGTTTTAAACACATGCGCGCACCCAGCCAATCATACGACACCTAGGTTTAGCACACAATTAGGGCCATCAGCAGCGACAGGTGGACTTGTGGTTAGTTGCCTGGCAACCCCGCTGAAGGGCGAAACGGAGCTCATCACTTACACCTGAATCGCCAGGCTCCCAACCACCACACATACACACACACACACACACACATACCTTAACCCCTACCTGTCCAGGGCTGTACCACCCAGTATGTGGGCGACTGGCTCCTTCTCGACAGTCACGAGAAGACAACCTTTATTAACTAGATGAGACAAACATAAAACACACAAACACAGACTAAAATAAATGTAAAAGATGATGGGATAATGGTATTGACAAGGTTGCTGAAAGTACTGAAAGTCCCTGAAAAGCGAGCGTCATGAAACAATTCAACTCAGTAAATCAGGCACAGTTTAGTATTGTACTGTTATACTTATTCATTGATTTGGAGTTTCAGGAGAGTTGAGGTCGAATTTCAGAGCCTTGATCTGGGAGCTCAGAGTAGTTGGAGAAGTTGTTCAGAAGTTTGGTGCTGTTTTGAAGCTGAAGATGATGAAGTTGCAGTCCAGAGTTCTTGAGAAAGTTTCAGGCGAGAAATGAAGCAGTGGAGCGGACGGCTAGTCTTGAAGTCTGTTCTGACGTTCTTCTGCTTGTTCCTTGCTGCTCCAGCTTTTCCTTTCCGCTGTTCCTGGATGTTCTTGCTTCTCTTCCTGCTCATCTTCTCGGGTCAGCTTGACAGAACTGTGGCTGGAGCCTTTATGGCCTCACAGAGCATGGGGGAGGGGGCTCCTGAACCCCCGTCCTTGTTACTCTTAGCCAATCACGAGGCCAGAGCAGCTAAAGGGGTGTCTCCCTCCCTTGGGACCTCAGAAGCCACTTTATGACTCTGCTAAGGGTGGAACTTCTCATTGACAGAAATAAGGTTCAATGCTTTCCGCATAATTCATAATTTGATATTGAAACTTGTGTGTTTCTGTGGTGATCTAGCAGTCACTTAGATACCAAACATGACATATCAAATTAATAAGCTTTACCAACTATGGCTTAATTTACATTCACAGTCTAATTATTCATAATCATTCAATAAAATAAACTTTAAAATGCATGAATCATTATTATTCTAATTTCTCTTTTTGTAATCAACCCAATCCTGACTCCAAGAAATGCTTAGTTTAGGTTAAGAATCAATGAGATCTCTTGGTTCTCTCTGCTTAGTTCTGTGGCCACATGAGTTGATTTATGGCTTTGCTAAGGCAGAGATGTCCTTCTTTCCACATTCATATTGCTAAATATATGTATCTGAGTGAAATGGACCTAACAATGAGGATTAATCTGAGATCAAATATGACAAGTCTACTTTAAAGAAAAAGAAACTTATGGATAGTATCTTGACCAGACACAAACTATCTTGATTTTACTATTCAGAATGGAACTGATTAACACTGGGATTATATTGGATGGTTTATAAAAGAAAACACATTTACAAATTAAAGTAATTGTGAAAGCATAAATGAAACACAGAAATTGATCCTTTCCCCTTCTTTCTGAAAGATTCTGTCTGTGTGTCTGCTGAAAGGAATGCAGGTGGAGGTGCGAGGGAATGTGCCTCTGGCAGGGTTCATATTTTGTTCAATTCCCTACTGGGGCGGTCAGATTTCTTTGTGTCTGTGTGGGTTTTCACTCAGAGCCCTGTTTTCTCCCCACAGTCCAAAGACCTTTTGTCCATGTATAACGTGAATGATATATGTGGCATGTGGACAGCTGGGCATGTGATCTTGACTGTTTTGAAAAATTCTGTAACCTTTTTCAACTTTTCAATATGTCAATTATTTTTGAGTGTGGCTAGTTTAAAAACATTTTAAATGTATTACTTTTGTGTCACGTTTCTTTTTAGATGCTGCTGATTTTACACGGAACACACTATAAAAACAACTTTTATTTTATGCATGTTTCATTGTTTGCTAAACAGAAAAATGAAAATGATTGACAAAAAAACAAACCCTGTAACCAAAACAAAAAATAACTCAAACCTTTCAGGTTTCATTTCAGCTTCATTGTGGCATGGATTAAAGAACTTTATCGCATAGCAGAGACTGCAGGCAGCCTGGTTGGTAAGCAAGCTTTGAACAAAGGTGTGAATGAAGTGGGTAGGTAATAGAAATGATTTTTTTTTTTTAATTCAGCCACATGGAATATAAGGGTACTGTAATGTAATAGGAGTTTGAGCCTTGAAGGTATCCGCACTCAGTGATGTAAGGCGGGAAGGATTACGTCCACATGTGACCCGAATAGCAGACATGCTGTGGTTGTATGCACGAGCACGTGTTCAGTAAACAGTTCTAAAACATAGAGTTGGTTGTCCAGCTTCCATTATACCACAGGTACTACGATGGCTGGAGTAGCCACAAGGGGGAGCCAGAAGACCAGTGCCAGACACAAGACCTGTGGGTGATTTCCTAAACACAGGCTTGTGTTGCAGTCGTTCCTGTGTCTGCCATGCCCTGTGCAGATGGTACCGATCAGGGCTCTCACGTCTCACGCACTGAGCGTGAGACACGCATTTCGACAAGTTCACACACTCACATGCCACACATGGCATTTCTCACGCTTAGAAATTCTTAACTTTAGATACAAATCAAAGGCAGACTACACTCGACTCTATTCTATGTAGTGAATCAGTCAGCAAGCCGGACCTCCCCCCCCCGGAACCACGCTCAACACCAGTCAGCACATCCCACCCCATCCCCC
>JBBPCX010032848.1:0-15974 GCA_037974365.1 Hydrocynus forskahlii | reverse complement strand
CACCACCGCCAGACACTCCTTTTCGGAGGCGGAGTACCTACCCTCAGCCCCTTGGAGCAGCCGGGACGCGTAGGCCACCACATGCTCTCTGTCTTCGTGTTCTTGGGTAAGTACTGCCCCCAGGCCCAAGTTGCTGGCATCAGTCTGGACTATGAAGGGTCGATGAAAATCAGGCGGTGTCAGAACTGGAGAACTTTGTAGGGCTCACTTCAGGTCCTCAAAGGCGGCTTGGCATTCTGCTGTCCATCCCCACACTGCTCCTTCTTTCTTCAGGGCGTGTAAAGGAGCAGCACGCTCCGAGAAATGGGGGATGAACCGGTGGTACCAGCCTGAGAGTCCCAAAAAGCGCTGCACTTCTTTGATGTTGCGTGGGACGGGGTAAGATTGTACAGCTTCCACTTTAGCCTGCTTGGTTCTAAACCATTCCACTGATATTACATGGCCTAGGAAGGAAAGAGAACGCTGACACAGGTTACATTTTTTCAGGTTGAGGGTGAGGCTGGCTACGTCAAGCAGGGAGAACACACTCTGTAGGTGGTTGAGGTGAGTGTCGCGGTCTCTGGAATATACCACAATATCAATATACACAACAATATTTACCAATCACCTCATAATATGATGTTCATCAATCTCTGAAATGTGGCTGCGGCATTTTTAAGCCCAAACGGAAGCCGCAGGAACTCGTATTGATTGTGTTTGGTAACAAATGCAGTTTTTTGGATGCTTTCCGGGTTCATTTCCACCTGCCAGTATCCGCTCCGTAGCTCAAGGGTGCTAAAGAAAGCCGCTCCATACAGGGATTCTAAAACCTCATGTACCTGTGGCATGGGGAACCCGTCCAGCAGTGTTTTGCTGTTCAGGGCTCGGAAGTCCATGCAGAAGCGGGTCCCACCGTCCTTCACCAGTACCACCGCTGATGCCCATGGAGAGGTGGCTGGACGGATGATCCCCTGTGCCAGCATCTGGCTGATCTCCTTCTCTACTATCTGCTGCTTATGTACAGGTACTGGGCAGGCTTTCTTACGGATAGGGATTTCATCCGTAGTGTGGATCTGGTGTGTAAGCATTTTGGTATGTCCGATACCGTCAGTACACAGCCTGGGCGAGCTCTCCAGCAGTTCTTGCAATTGGGCTTTAAGTTCAGCAGATATGTCGGCTTTGCTGACCAAAGACTGGATCATCTCCGCCACCTTACTGGACACCTGTGGTAAGGGGTTGGCCATGTATAAAGTTATTCTATGTGGGAGAGCGGTACACAGAGGAAAAGGCTCACTTTCTCTACCTAGTGTACTGAAAGTACGCTCTCCAAAATTAACTTGGACTTTGTTAAAAAGTCCAGCCCTAATACACATGGGATAGTAAGGTCGTCATCCTTCATCACAAAAAAACATGCAGTGTTGTTAAAACCTTGTAGAACACAAGGAACCTGTATTTTCTCCAAAGCTGCCTGAATTACCCCTTTCGCCAAAGTAGAAGACTGCCCCCTAGCAGATTGCCAGCGCTCATTTGTTTTTATTTTTCTCCACAGTGATTCGGAGATGAAAGAGAGAGTGCTCCCCGTATCAATAACGGCGGTGCACGGAACGTTATTGACAGTGAACGGTAAGGAAAGGAGCGAAGGACTGGCTTGGGAAAGACCAAGTGTGGATGGTGAAACCTTGTTTCTTTGGCCACTTTAGGGGTTGGATGAGACCGTCGCTGCCGCTGGAACTCCTTTGCAGCATTAAAATCCCTCTCCACTAGTGTACCCAGCCGTACCAGCTCGTCAATGGTGGGGACGGTGCTTCTCAGCACGCAAGCGATGCGAGGGTTGCGGTTGCAGAGCATAGCTTGCATCTCCCTCTCCGTTATCTGAGGCTTCCACCTCATGCATAGTGCACGGTACTGGAATGCAAAATCTCTAATACACTCGTCAGGTTGTTGGGTACACTCCTGAATTCTTTTCTCAGCCTCAATGTCGTGGTCTTCTGCCAGAAATGCTTTGAGGAGAGCAGCTTTAAACGTCGACCAGTTCTTAATTCGGCGTTTTTCTGCTAGCCACCCATCTTTAGCGGTCTTAGACAGAACAGAGGGCAGAGTAGCCAACACCTTGCTCTCAGACATGGGACGGATGGCCAGAAATTCCTCACAGCGCTCGATTAAAATTAATTGGGTCTTCCCCTTCAGCACCACTAAAATGGGGGAAATCTAGTTTAACGGGAGCCTTGAAAATGGGACCATATGAGCAGCTGCTCGGGAAGACAGGTGGGGCGGACACTGACCGGGCAGCATGGAATGGCGTAGGCGTTGCAGCCACGTAGGGGGTAGACGCCGCTTTCGGCAGTGTACTGATTTTGGTGCTTAACTGGGCATCACACCGCTTCAGACACTCTATCATAGACCATCCCACCCCCTGTAACTGGGATTCACACTGCCAGAACATGCTGACATACCTGCTGCAGCTCAGTGTGTACATTTTCCGTCTGCCGCTGGCAGGTCGCCAGGTCCGCTGTGTTTGCCTTTCTCTCATCTGGTCCCCCAGCTCACTCACCCTTCTGTCTAACTTCTCTTCCAGAGCCTGAAGAGCTACCTCCAGCTGGCTGAGGCAGGTAGCGAGCATGAAGATGATGAGACTCGGCTCCTCTTCCTCCGCTGGGGGAGGCGGAGGTGGTAGCAGCTCCTCGTCGGGCTCGACTCCCATCGGTTCCCTATCCTCATCTTCAGACCCTTCCTCCTCGGACTCGAGGTATAGGCTGCTGAGGGTGTGGATGAGGTCCTGGATTGGCTCGCGCCGGGTCACGAAGGGACCAGTGGTGAAATCGGCTGGCTGAGAAGTTTCTGGCTGCCCCTTGGCTTGCTCTTCGAACGCGTCCATACCAGTTTTGTTTTGGGTGATGTTAATTGTCAGTGTTGGACAAAATAAAGTGGGGAAATATGGCTGGAGTTTGAGTGTTTACTATTTTGGGTGTGTAAATGGGGTGGATGTAATGCTGACGCTAAAAGCTGGGAAGCTAAGCTAAGGCTAACAGCAGCAACATTACAATAAACACAGTGAGCTGGTGGTCCCTGTTCGCCACCGTAACAAACCTCCCTTTAGATAATACAGCAATGTTGTTATTGGAGATGAGGGTAAGGGACAAAACACCAACACGTTTGTAGTATAACACCACAGATTATACTATAGAACACATTCACACACTTATAACCACCTTTTCCCCCCACATCCACTATGTACAACCCCGAAAGGAGTGTGTTCAAAAGTCCGTTCAAAAGTCGTGATGCTTGCCCGTCTTGGCCCGGGAACCCCTGGCTTTCTTGTAGCCTTCTTGGGACTCGTCTGGAAGGAGGAGCTCCGGAAGGGGACCCTTCGCCAGCGACCACCGACCGGGCACACACACCAGCCCCGGGAAAAGAAAGACGGTATACACAAAACAAAAAACCCACCTGCCTCACCCAGCAGGTGGAGAGCCCATTAACCATTATATATACACATATCGTCAAAGCACAAAGTGTACAGGGAAACCAAGAAATGTTTCACTTACATGCATCAGAAACTCGCAGGTTCGCATGAAGGTTCAATACAAGCCTAGCCTAGCCTAGCCTTCTATGCTCCTTTTATGGAGAAAAATGAGACGGCCCTAAAACCCACTAGCGCCCCCTCTGGGGAAAAGCCAGGAACGACACCCAGTCGTTACAGCGCGGGCCGAGCAGCTGGCAACAAGGAGGAAACGGCACGTGGCCATGAGGGCTGGAGATTGGGGGTAGGACGTTGCAGCGTGGCAAGAGCGTGTAGCGCAAAGGAGTCAAGTTTCCCTCGACATGGAAAACAGAGCAAAGGCACAATAAGGGCGAGTACTGTCACTACCCGATTTAGACAGGAAACCCGATTTTGACTACGCATGCGCAGAAATACGTCATTTCCGCTCGCTGCTGCTTTATGGCGGCGGCTTCTTGGTTTTACGTCGGCGCAGAGTTCATGTTTGGGTTATTACACTTTATTTAAAAGTTTAAATAAATCACTCTCTAAATCGCGTGGTTCATTGCATAGTAAAGATGACATTTTAATAGGCAGGGCTCTCTCTCTCTCTCTCTCTCTCACTCACACTCACACACACACAATAGAATAAATAATTAAATTGAATAATACTGATTTGATGTAAGGAGAATGAGAGTGAAAGGGTGAGTGTCATGCCAGATGTGTGAGATTTGGCAACCTGCAGAGTCCTGCAGAAATTACATTTTTCTCACCCTGAAGTAACAAAGGCAGAGTTTACTAATTAAATTTGGGAAAATGCTAAACTCTGCAGGACTCCGGCGCTCCAGGACCAGAGTTTGAGACCCCTGCTTTAGCAGGATAAAAAATACAGGAAACAAATGTATAGATAAATTTGAACAAATGTGTTAACAAAGCAATAAAAGGAAGAGAATAAAAGTGAACTTCCCCAAAACACATGATTAGAATGTGTGAGTGAGAGAGAGAGAGAGAGAGAGAGAGAGAGAGCCCTGCCTATTAAAATTTATTTTTGTAGGAAATACATGTTATTCAGTTGGTAATGTATGGGGAGAAACCTGAGAAGTATAATTTGCAGCCCAAATATATCTCCAACATAATACTTTGATTAACAAAAAAAAAATTAACTTCTGACAATCAAAATAATACATATAGTATAAATTCTTTCTAAATAATGTAGATTTAGAAATACGTAAATTATAATTTATTATAATTATGAGAGAGAGAGAGCGCGCCCTGCCTATTAAAATGTCATCTTTAATATGCAATGAACTACGCGATTTAGAGAATTATTTATTTAAACTTTTAAATAAAGTGTAATAACCCAAACGTGAAGTCTGTGCCGACGTAAAACCAAGAAGCCGCTGCCATAAAGCAGCAGCGAGCGGAAATGACGTATTTCTGCGCATGCGTAGTCAAAATCGGGTTTCCTGTCTGAATTGGGTAGTGACGAGTACAGTGGACTAGGCACGGTCTGGGGTTTTGGTTTATTTTCTTTTGTTTCTTTTGAGTTAGAGGGCCTCACGGTGGGAACGTGGAGGCCCAGGACTTATAAGTTTGATTTATTCTTTTTTTTTTGTTTGTGTTGTCCATTGTATGTGTGTGAGTTTATTTCTGGGGTTTGCAGTGTGGGTGGTGGTGTGATGTGTATGCCCTCGGTGTGTCCATTCTCTGTGTGTGTGTGAGTATGAGGGGAAAAGTGTGTGTCCACTTAGAGTTCAGTGCTGTGAGCGTGGTGCTGGCGGAAAGACCTATTTGAGTGTGAGTGTGTGTGAACGCTGTATCTTTCCCTTAGACTTGCTGTGAGCTGGGTGGTGTACAGGGGAGGGGGAACTGCATGATGGGCTATTGTTACACTGTATCTTTCCTGCAGAAAAGAAATAAACTGTTTGCTCAGAGAAACGTACGGAGTGGGACTCATTCATTGTTTGTGCTCCAGGAGATCCTAAAAGGGTAAAATCAAACTTAAAGCAAGGGTAACAAAAGAAAATAAGTAAGGATGGTGGGGGTCTGTTACCCTAGGCCACCACATTTCCATAGGGTCTATCAGCTGCTCCACCTTCAGACCAGGGCTGCAGATGCTCTCCTTGTTGTCCAAGAAATCTACCAAGTGGCTAGAGCAATCCTCCTGGTAGCTTCCAGTTTTCACTGGCAAGAGGAACTGCCCAACTGTGATTGTTCTTAATGCTAGTTAAACTCCAGAGGAGTTGGGACAGGATTCCCCTGTCTGATGCAGCTGAAAGTGTTCTCCAGGCAGTCCTGTGTAAATCGACTGGTGAGGACAAATTTATGTCCCTGACGTAACATGTCTTGCTGTACCTCCAGTATAGTGGTTGTAGCCATCACCACTCCTGCCTGAGCTGGTTTCCAGCTGCCTTGATGACCAATCTTCAGGCCACGAAAAAGATGGTTGGTGTCCTGAAGAAAGCTGATTGCCTTTTCATACTCCTCCACTTTGAACAGATTCAGGGCAGTAGTGACATGGCGGGATGACATTAGGTCAAACCAGTGGTCCACCTTCTCCGGGAACCATGATGTCAGGTATGACTGTGCCCATTGCCCTTCCTTAACTATGTACTTGAAGCCAGCACTAGTTGATTCGCTGAACATGTGCATGGCAGAGCTAACCTTCATTTTCTCAAAATGGCTAGGCTGCAAAACGTCCCTCGATAGCTTTGGAGTCAGTTTTAATGCTATGCTGTCTTGATAGGTCACAAGGTCCTGTAAAGGCTCCATTGACACTTCACTGGATGTCAGCTGCTTCTTCTCAACCACATCTTGTGGAATGGTGCTTGTATGTCCAGAGACAAGGGCATTTCTTATGTTTTTTTACCAGATATGGTACATCTGGTATTAAATAGAGCCTCTGGTGTGGCTGGACAGGATGTGGGACCCATGTATGGTTGTAGTCCACCCCAAAAGCCTTCCACATTTCCCTGTTGGAGTTTCCCATGTCGGTGGTGACATTAATCACGTGAAGCCCTACAGAGGCTGCTGCTCCCACTACAGCAATGACGATTGGCCGATAGACTGTGCCATGTGTGGAGTTACCTGTCTAGTGGTATGCTACAATTTGTTTCCAGCGTGTGGTGAGTCCTGCCAGCATAAACACACAAGCATGAGTAGCAGCTCCTTTGTGTCCTGGCAGTGTGACATCCCCAAAGAGCTTTCCACTCCCCATGTGCAGCTCCACACTTTGAGTGATGGACATCTCATCTAAGGTGAGCATACATTCCCGCTCCATTTTGGTCATGCCAGCTGCTTTCAGCCTCAGCATCTCCAACACCTCCCCTAATGCACCTGGCTCCAGCTTAATGTGCTGCGTCCTTCGTTGAATTGTTCTGATGTCTGGCAATGGTATTTACAGGTCTTGTAGTGTTTTATAACCTGATGTCCCTGCAGTAAATCATGTTTGAATTGCTTTTTTTATTATTTCATTTCCGCACCGTGTCCCACAGTTGTTTTTTTGTGCAATTGCTCAAATTTGATCTTTTGTTAAAATTGCTGAAAACTTAGTTTGAAACAAAATGTTTCTCTTTCTTAATGTGGAATTTATTTTCTGATGTGCAAGAGCCAGGATAGAAAACACTAAACAGCCATGTCACTAAAACAACAGTTTATTATTGTTTCAGAGGCTGAGGCACAATTTGTTCTCTTTTTTTGCCTCAATCTGTCCCTCAGCCTCTGAAACAATAATAAACTGTTGTTTTAGTGACATGGCTGTTTAGAAATTAAAGCTCTTTTAGCAATATGGACTTCCAGAGATTCAACAGAAATTGGACAGTGCTCTGAGAAAGAAGAAAGTGTGTGAAGAAATCAGAGATGGAGACTCGAGTCACAAACAGACTTGTGACTTGACTTTAGACTTGCCCTCAACGACTTGAGACTTGACTCGGACTTGGGTATTAAACAATGTTAATTTCATGGAATTATTTATTTATATCTTGCACTCATTCCAATGGTTGACCCCTCGTTTGCCATAATCCGGGTTAATAGCCGAAAACAGTTCACCTCGCCCCAGTGTCCCATTACTTTTGTCCGAGGTGAACGTTTTTCGGCTAATAACTGCGGATCGCCGGGGGACTCGAGCACAAAGACTTGAGACTTGACTTGGACTTGGTAAAACTGACTTGTGAACATCTCTGGAAGAAATAAGGAAAGAACTTAAAGTCGCAGGCTTCACATGCACTGTTTAGTGGGCGTGACCTACTATCATGCGGCTCCCGCTGAGTTCCTGTCTAGTGTAAATGCGGGCCGGTTCTTGGTTTATTGTGGCTGGTTCCCAGTTCAGCACCGGCCGAGCACCATAACTGGCACCTGGTACCAGCACCAGTGCAGTGGAAATGACATATTAGCTGACAGCAATGCAGGACTCACAGGTACTTTCCAGTCAATCTTATTAATAGCTGCTGAGGAAATGGGGGGGGGGGGAGAGAGAAAGAACAGGCTGTGTTTAAAGGCATCTGAAACTGAAAATAAATATTGAGCAGTCTGTTATGAGGGGGGTTTCGATACCCTGCTGATGTTTAGTTTCTTTTTCTCTCAGATTAACCTGAGCCTCATGAATCCGTGCGGGTGAGTGGAATAAAGTCATCTACAATCATGTACTAAGAATGAAAAAAACACAAATGATTATATTTTAAAGCAGTTGTTTATAAAGAAATTACTTTGTCACGCACTGTCTTCAAGCTCTCACTCTCTTCTGTACTCCACAGTCTGTTGGCGAGGACCTCCGTCGAGGCAGTCGTTGTACCTCTGAGAGTTGGCCTCTGGTCTGTCAACAGAGTCTACGAGGCCCTGATTGATGCAGATGTGGACCCCTTTAGTGGGCAGTGCTCTGACTATAAACACATCCGAGAGCAGATTGTGCAGGCTGAGAGGAGCCTGCGGATTGCAGAACAGGTGGCCAACGCAGGGCTGAAGAGCCTGGATGAGAGCATGGAGATCCTCACACGGGATATGGGAAAATTTGAACGGGAAAAGACTGACGCAAAACAAACCTTAGAAAAGCTAAAATCAGAGCAGATGTCCAAGGAAACGTTACAGAGTGAGTGTGAAAATGCTCTCCAGCAAGCCAGGAGTAATCTGAACTCAACCAAAGACACTCTTCAGTGGCAGGAAGAGAGGAAACGCAATGCTGAGATTGTGACCAGTGTAGGAGTAGGACTGTTCATTATTCCAGTGGCTGGATGGATTGCTGGTGAGAATTACAGCGTTCGCACAGTTCGGGATTGTTTAACAGCTAGTGCTCAAAATCATAAGAAATACCAATACTTATTTTTTGGATGTGGTGATTTGTATTTGTTTTTTCTTGTTAAAAGTTGAAAGGTATCACTTTTCGTACCATCTCCTGTCTAGATTGAATGTGCTGTGTATAGATCTTTTAAGGTCATGTTGCAAAAACACAAAAATAGGTTTAGGTGCACAGGGTGAAAGATTTTGCAGAGTTTTAGGCTAACAAAATTATACTTTATATCAAAGGTTTAATTAAGTAAATCTATATTTTTTCTGTGCAGGCTCTGCCATGGTGATTGGTGGTAGAATAGAAATGGAAGAAGCTTCACGTAGGATTAGAACAGCTGAAGAGGAGGTGAGGAACTCCAAGGCTCAAGTGGAAAAATACAGAACCAAAGTGTCAGAGTATGAGTGGAAGATCTCCAAGACCAAAAGCAGCATCTGGAAGAAAACTAATAAGATAGAGGAGATTCATGGAAAGATCAGCGAGGCGAAGAAGCAGAGTGAGGCTATAGCTGAGTTCCAGAGCAAGGCAAGGGGAACCATCCATCTCCTAAGTGTTCTAAGTGGAAAGGCTCACGTGATGGAGAATCAGACTCGCAGATTCATTCTCCAGGAGCCAGTAATGAAGCTGATGGAGGATCTGACAAAGGCAGCAGGTGACATCACAGGGAATCAGCTCCTCTCTAAGGAAGGCATACCAAAACTCATTGACAGGATGAGGGAGAACAACAGAAGACTGGCAGCCATCTGTGCCTCGTCCAGCTGTGCTGAAGATGAGAACTACTACTAATGATCTTAGGAAGCAGCTGGACCTCAGCACCCATCTGACATTGAGCAGATTAAAATAACAGTGTTCATTTCATGCATAATTACTGCTGTATCCACACTGTACAAACAACCTAAAGAATCAACTCAATAAAAATTAGGTAACAATTTGCATTCAGTTTGTTTGGGTAGATTTAACATCATGTTTTGAATAAAACAAAATCGGTAGCATACACAACATTTATCTATACACTTAACAAGTAATTGCTTAGAAATTCTGAGTAATAATAACTCAATTATGAATAGTTGTTTTATTTAATTTTGAAATGTTTTATTTACCCAATAATTACGAATTAATCAACATTACTACTTGGTCATTACTTATTCAGGGAAGGTTAGCTTTACCCATTGACAAATATAGTCATAAGCAAGAGCCACAATTCATCATGTCAATTTCTATTGAACATAACAGATGAATGATAAGCAGGTCTGTTTCAGTGTGTTCAAATTATGTTTTGTATGTGTGTGTTTGAGTTGTTTAAACTGCATTGCCTGTCTCTGATGTCACTGCTGTAAAAGGTATGAACAGAAAATTAAAAAAAATGAAACAGTATCACAATCAGAAGTTACATCTGGTTCTATGCATACATCCTAATAGTGAGGAATAGACATGTATACAAACGCCAACAAAATCTAATTCGCTACAAACATAGCTGGAGCCAAATGAAAAAAGTAGGGCCAGACAAAAAAAGTTTCTCATACTTCAGATGTGCACAGAGATACCTGGGATACTCAAGATTGAGGGCATAGCTCAAGCATGTATAACAGTATACATGCCTTCGTTCTGTTTCCACATCCATTCAGCACTTGGATGCCCTCTATCACAATAGATACATCTACTGGATCCTCCTCAGCTGTGAAATTATGGATCACAAGCACCTTCATAGTGTGGTTCATGAAGGCCTCAGGTTCATCCTGTTAAAGAGCTCTTCTTGGTGCCCCCCAAGGTGCTCAATGTGCCAACGAACAATAGCATTACTTTTTCTTTCAGCACTCAGTGAAGGCAAGTTATAAGACACTGATCCACTTAAAAAACTGTTCACTACATCACAGACATGACAGCAGGGGCTAGAGACATTCATCCCTTAGGAACCAACCTGCCATAACATTTTAGTTACTGAAAAAATGAAACAAAGATCAAGCTCATTTACAACCTCCATTCTTCGAACAGTAAAGGTTTTTGCCATTTTTTTCTGCGATTACTACTGCATTGTTCTTCTCTGTAATTTCATCAAGTAACTCAAGTCTCCTTCTCCAATGTGTCCTGATTTTCCCCAAAAGGATGAGGTGGGAGATAATTTGGCCTTTTAACATTTTTGGCTAGGGCGGCATCGTCCGGTACCTTTTTCTTTAATGTATTTGCTTCTACTTTGGTGTAGGTGCAAGGAAGAAATGTTCCAACAATGCTATGCCTGTATGTCTTTCTACTCCCTGTTGACCGGGCAGGTTGTGACAGAATGCTCTCATCCGCAACGAGGCCGATTCCAGGGCCCGACCCGACGCAACTCGAGCCCCGGTTGCGTCTCCCCCATCCGACACGGAGGTCCGCGGCAAAAGCAGTCGAGCGGAGAGCGGTCCTGGTACCTCAACTACGGCAGCTCCGACAACAACCTCGTCGATGGCTGAAGCGACCAGGAGGAGGAGCAAGTTGGGTTCTTTGACCTGCAGGGCTTCCTCGCCAGCCTCCCCCTCCCAAGGTACGCTAGCTTGGAAGAAGACGAGCTCCTGTACGGTTGGAGCGGGCGACCGGAGGAACCGCCGGTGGTCCTGGACCTGCAGACTCTGCTTCCCTATGTTCCTGTCTGTAAGACGGCGAGGAGGTCTCGGAGGCGGAGGAAAGCCCGGGCCAAATCCAAGATGGCGGCCCCCTTGCCGGCTATTGTTAGACCATCCTCGCTAGACTTCCACCACCTCCCCTGGCAACGCGATCGCCTCCCCGGCCTCTCCCGGCAGCGCGATCGCCTCCTCGGCCTCTCCCGGTAGCGCGATCGCCTCTCCGACCTCTCCCGGCAGCGCGATCACCTTCCCGGCCTCTCCTGGCAGCACGATCGCTTCCCCAACTCCTGTTACGCCTCTCGACTCTCCCGCCGACACCACCTAGCCTCTCAACTGTCTCTGCGGCCCCAGCCAACCTGAATGCTTCCGCAGCCATCCCAGTCTGTGTAGCAGACCCTCCAACCAAATTCGTGGCCACCGAGCTGCACACGCCAGGCCAGGCCGCAGAACCGCAGAGCCACAGAGTCGCAGGGCTGAGCTGCTACTGCCCAGGGTCACATAGCTCTGAATCCGGAGGAGGACCGGACGGCTCCTGTTCCCACTCCACGACGGCTGCCACGACCCACCATGGTCCCCGCGCACCTCTCTCCCTGCCAAGTTCCAGCCCCAGCACCAACCATCACATCAGCCACCCGGACTCCAGCTTGTCCCATCACGCCAGCCACCCAAGCGTCAACTCCAGTCGCCAAGCTACAGCCCCCGCCAAGCCTGACGCCGCCACCAGCAGCTCGCCACCCGAGGTCCCAGCGCGCCACTCGCCGCCCGAGGTCCCAGTACGCCGCTCGCCGCCCGGGGTCCCGACTCACCCACAGCCGGATTCCGCACCAGCCTCTACTCCCCAACAGCCGGCTTCCTCGCCGGCCTCGACTCCTCCACAGCCAGCTTCCACAGCCGGATTCCACAGCTGGCTTCCACGCAGGCCTCGACTCCCCAACGACCAGCTTCCACGCCGGTCTCGACTCCCCAACGACCGGTTTCCATGCCGGCCTCGACTCTCCAAGAGCCGGCTTCCACACCGGCCTCAACTCCCTGAGAGCCGGCTTCCACGCCGGCCTCAACTCCCCAAGAGCCGGCTTCGGCGCCGGCCTCAACTCCCCAAGAGCCGGCTTCCGCACCAGCCTGAGCTCCCTGAGAGCCAGTCTCCGTCCCGGCCGCCCAGGTCCTAGAGCCCTTCGGCTCACGGCCGCCCAGGTCCTAGAGCCCGTCTCCCCAACAGCCACCCAGGTCCTAGAGCCTGTCTTCTCAACGGCCGTCCCGCCTCCAGAGCCGGTTCCTGCACCGGTCGTCCTGCCTCCAGAGCCGGTTCCTGCACCGGTCCTCCAACCTCGAGAGACAGCGCCGGTTCCCACACCAGCCTCGCCTCCTCCAGCACTAGTTCCTGCACCTGCCTCGCCCCCTCCAGCGCCGGGCTCCGCTCCGGTCCCAGCCCAGACTCCAGTGCCGGATCCCGCTCCAGTCCCAGCCCAGACTCCAGCGCCGGACTCCGCTCCGGTCATTGAGCCTCCAGGGCCGGTCATCGCTTCGACTGTCCAGCCTCCAGGACCGGTCATCGCCTCGACCGTCCAGCCACTTGGACTGGTCATCGCTTCGACTGTCCAGCCTCCAGGACCGGTCATCGCTTTGACTGTCCAGCCTCCAGGACCAGGCCCAACTCCGACCGTCCAGCCTCCGGGGCCGGTCGTCGCTTCAACTGTCCAACCTCCAGGACCAGGCCCAACTCTGACCGTCCAGCCTCCGGGGCCGGTCGGCGCTCCTACTGTCCAACCTCCAGGACCAGTCGCCACTGCGAGGGCCGGCCTCCGCTCCGGCTGCCCAGCCATCTCCTGGCCCAGCGCCCGCTGCCCAGCCGCCGTCTCCCGAACCAACGCCGATCCCCACACCAGTTTCGACTCCTGCTACAGCGGATCTCTCTCCGGTCTCGGTTGCGGAACTGAGGTCGCTGCCTTCGCCGCTCCTTCTGACGCCCCCCTGGGGGAGAATGGACTTCAGCTTCTCCTCGACCTCCCTTCCCAGAGTGGGGGGATTGGGAGACCAGTTTTGGCGCCCCGGTGGGGCCTTTGGGGGGGGGTACTGTGATGGTTCCGGTCTGCGACCACCAGGGGTCACTGCAGGACCATGGTTGGGACTCTATTGTCACCCCCGTCTGCGACCACTGGAGGTCGCAGCCTGTTCCCTGAGAACTCTTCCCACCTGTTCCACATTATCCAGCTAATCACTGTTCCACCTGTTTTGTGTTATGATTGTCTCCCTCCACTATTTATGTTGGTTCATCTTTAGCTTGGGTCATGGGAGCATACTGGTCTTCATTTTCTTGTGGTTTTGTTATTCTTTCCTCCCTCGTGCCAGTTTATGTTCTTCCCTGTTTTCATTGTAAATAAAACCCTTCACGATGACAACCTGTGCCTGTACGTCTTTCTACTCCCTGTTGACCGGGCAGGTTGTGACATTAGGGTACTTTCAGGTATTCAGATTTTTGAGGGTGCTTTCTGACCTGAAATTTGGGACTATGGTTCATGTTCTTTTTACAGTTCTGCAATGTACGCAGCTGGTTTCAGTTTCACATTACACTTTTCGAGCGCACTAAACATCTATGTCCTGTCATCACCTGTGTCCTGTCATCGTTGCCTACATCTTGTCATCTTTGCCAGAATCCTGTCATCATCACCTGCATTCTGTCGTCATCAAATATGTCTTGTCATCATAAACTACTTGTCATTGCCTGCTGATGTCATTGCCTGCATTCTGTTGTCATCACCTGGGTCCTCTCATCATTGCCTAAGTCCTGTCATCATCACCTATTCCCTGCCATCATTACCTACATCCTGCCCTCATTGCCTATGCCCTGTCTTCAAGACCTGTTGTAATCACTTGTGACTTGTCTGTACCTACATCTTGTCGCCATCACCTATATCTTGTCGTATTAGCCTACATCTTGTCATCATCGCCTGCTATTGTCATTGTCTACATCCTGTCATCATTGTCTATGTCATCGTTTGTGTTTGTTGTTATCATCTATGCCTCGCCATCATTGCCTATGCCCTGTTGTCATTACCCACATCCTGTTATCATCGCCTAAGACCTGCCATCATCACATACGTCATGTCATCACCTACAGCTTATCATTGTCTGCATCCTCTCATCATCACATACATCATCACTTGCATACTTTTGTCATCACCTATGTCTAGTCATCATCATCTACACCCTGTCCTCATTACCTATGCTTTGTCGTTGTCATCTGCATTCTGTTGTCATTGCCTATGCTCTGTCATCATTGCCAATGCCCTGTCGTCATTACATACATCCTGTCATCACCTCTTTTCATCACTGTTTGTATCCTTTCATCATCTCCAGCATTTTGTCATGATCTATGTCCCGTCATCATCAGCTACATCCTGTTGTCATCACTTATGTCCTGTCATCATCTAATCCTGTCATCATTGCCTATCCCCTGTTGTCATCGCCTATGCTCTGTCATCATCACCTAAGTTAATTAAAGTGGCTCTTTATAGTCACACATGAACACACCACAGCACATACTGTGGACAATGTGAAATTCTTTTTCAGTATTTAACCCATTCACCAAGTGAAGCAGTGGGCTCCCACCAATTAGGGGCGCTTGCATCCTCTCATCATCACCTACATCTTGTCATCGTCACCTGCATCCTGTTATCAACTAAATGGACTGAGTCTCCCTGTCCTTGACAGTGACTGGTTTGTAGACAGATGTGCGTCTTATAGCAGTGTGTTTTCCATCTGAACAGAGAAAAACAAACAGATTCATTTCATTGCCACTATACTTTTACCAATATAGAGTCAATTAAATGAATCTGTTTGTTTTTCTTGTAGCTTTCTCCAACCAAACAGAAATGAATCTGTTTGGTTGTAGAAAGATATAAGTACCTTGATGTTCATCTGAACAATAACCTGCACTGGACTTACAACATGAATGCTCTCTACAGAAAAGGGCAGAACAGGTTGTCCCTGACAGGTCTTTTGGAGTGCAGGGGTTGTTCCTGAAGACCTTTCATTAGTGGTGTCAGATATCTTTTACAGGGTTGTCTGCTGGGGCAGCAGCATCTCACTGGTGACAGGAAGAAACCGAACAGACTGATCCATAGGGCCAGCTCTGTTCTAGGACACATATTGGATCCAGTGGAGGTAGCCAAGGAAAATGGAAAATGCTAGCTAAGCCGTCAGCCCTTCTGGACAACATCTCCCACCCCATGCAGGACACTGTGACAGCACTGAGCGGCTCTTTCCGTGACAGGCTGCTGCACCCATGTGCGAAGGAGAGATACCTCAGGTCTTTCCTTCCAGCTCCTGTCAGACTCTGCAAACAACATCCTGTAGTTGACCACACACACACAAGCAAACACACACATCCACATTTCATGTGCAATATTTCTCATGAAACATGTGCAATATTACTGTATGCAACATGTGCAATTTTCTGATGCAACACAGCACCTGGGGAGCAGTGTGTGGGGACAGTACCTTGCTCAAGGGTACCTCATGTCATGGCTGGTACTGGAGAGGGAAAGGGGAAGACGCCACAGAGGTCAATGTAATAAGAATTTAATGAAAAAATAAAGAAACACAAAGCACACTAAACACACCAAGAACAGAATACAAAACACTACAC